>DWON01003326.1:0-18279 GCA_018251015.1 Phocides pigmalion okeechobee
GTTGCCGATGTCCATGTGACTTATCTGTCCTGTCAGTGGACTGCGTACTCGTTTGCAACTTCAATTTAATTTAGAAATATTTACTTTATAATCACTAAACATTATTATTGTGATTTAGACGACAACATTGTAAACAGTGATAATATTAACGTTGGAAGGAGCAACAATTTAACTGGAAGCGATCTTGTATATCAGAATGCTGAGAATTTGCTATATCTGAATTGGCTTTACAATGCTGTGGAATAGGAAATCCAATGTGATATTTATCGAACAACAGCCTGTCAACTGGCTAACAGGACCACCGTAACTTGACCCCTCCTTCCTTTTAATCTTGAAGAAACAATCGAATTCACAGAAAAGGTATTTCTGCGCCTTAGAATACTGAAAACATTAAAACGATGACTAAAAAATTATTTCCTGTATGAATTATGAGTATGATTGATTATGGGACAATCATTTCAGTTTTTACAAGTAGAAACATATCTAAGGCTAACTTGAGATGGGACTCTTGTTGAACGTCTCTGTGTGGACTTTATATACCGATGTAGTGACCACTTAATACACAGACATTAAGATCGTTTGCTACTTCAGTCTCATAAAAACCTTCATGCAACGCGCTTACATTTAACGTAATTCTAAACAAGGCTAATTGTTAATGAAAATAAATTGAAAACCTCTACATGATTGAGATTTATTCAATTAGTTCTTCTGCATTAAGTTGGCTGTGCTCTAAATATAATATAAAAAAATAAAAAGGCGAATGTAACATTTTCATCTATTCTAAGATATAGCAGGATCTTGCTCAACTGGACCTTAACAGATTTAGTGTCAGTTTTGATCAAGTTGTTTGTGCAACGTTGCAACATTAAAGATTAGATGCCCGATTTGGTGAAAACGGAATGCATTGAATATTTTAGATACAATCCTCCGGCTATGATGAAGATAGCCGTAGTAATGTACTGGGAGCAATAATTAGCAACGTTAATTTATGAAGCGGCACAATGAAGATACAAATCTCATTATAGTTGTCATTTACCTGCTACGAGTCAATTTACAGGAAATCGATCTAGTGACGAAGATACCAATTTACCAATCATCGGAATTATACACGGCTTTAGTTTTCCTCACTTCCAGCTGTGCAAGTCACCATGTTACACTGTCATTACTGGTCAAGAACTTTTGTCGCCAATTCGATAAAATGTAGGAATCCACCTGGAATCTTGATAACAGATAACAGATGCGTTCCTACACCTCCAGACTTAGATTGCCGGCTGATCAAGAGATACCCGGACAAATGGCAGCCTACTTACATAACATATCACTATATGTAATAAGTATATAGGTTTAATACGACATGGTTTTCCAAATTTATCCTTTGACGCGCAACGTATGCGACAACATTTCTTGTCCTCAGGAGTAGACTTGGTCCTCGGATTTAGTAACGTAATTGTAGCCTGCCTCAGGCTAATCCTACTCGGGATTGATTAGAGAATTATACGAGCAGTGACCACTTACGAATTGTTATTGCGTAATCATTTATACTTCAGGTTCATAAAACACATTAAAAGTACAATAAAACTAAATTATATGAAAATCTTACTATTCACAGTACGCGATGTGAGGTAATTAACTAAATTGAAGGTAGGAGAACTATAGTTCGACCGGGCAGGTACCACCGACGGAGCCGCTCTCGTAATCCGCCTTAAATCATTACTTGTGTTTCGGTTGGAGAGGTGAGGTTGCCGGCTACACTTTGAATCGAGGCGACATCTTAGTCCTCAGGAGTAGCAACGTATCTACGTTCGAGCTCAAATAGGATTTTGGTCGTGTTTGTGGTTGTACGTTGATGTCTATGGGCTGTGACAACTTAACATCAGGTGGTTTGCATGCTTATTTGCTACTCTTCTCACATAAAAAATATACTTGGGGTTCATAAAAACATATTAAAAGTACACTTACATGAAATTATACGAAATCTGACTATTCCACAGTATGCGTTATGAGGTAATTTACTAATTAAAATATTCCGTTGTAAGTGAGTAAGTACATCTGAGATCGTATCACAGAATTATAGTTATAAACCTAGGCAGCTCAATAAGCCCGCTCGCTTAGATTATTTTCACTACATTAAAATCAATTAACTAATGGATTTTCTCAATAAAAGTTAATCGCTCATCTGCTATTTCTAAATATAACTTAAGTACTTGCAAATGCTCTTTGATTAGAAATAATATATATATTTTATTATGTACCGGTTTCTCATGATTAACGATTTATGATTGCTGATATTTCGAACCAGTTGCATGGTTCGTGGTCACGGCAAAAGTTTTATCGTAACTAATATATGTATGTGCCGTATATAAAATAAGGCCATGTTTCATCTTGAACATCATAGAAGGCACTCAGATAATCATGATAATTATGCAGGGATATTATAAGTATTTAATAGGAGATAGAACTATAGTTCAAGTTGGTACTAGCGTCGCTCTCAAAATCCGCCGTAAAGCAACTCGTATGTTTTGGACTTTAGTCCTGTTTCATGTTGGACGTAGGTTGAGGGGCTGCAGAAACCATTTAAAATCAGGTGTCCTGCACGTTTGCCACTCTTGAAACGCAGAAAAGATCGTACATAGACCCGTTGCTATTCTTAAATTCTTCTTCTAGGCATAGCCGATACCCGCATGGACAGATTACAACCGAAACTCATTCGATTTTCGGCAGATTATGTGGAAGTCATGTGAACCCTTTCATGGAAGTCATGTGAAGCTAACTAGAGTTTAACAACACTTTTACTACTTGTTAAACCGATACTGAAGCGCTGCTGCTCTTGATGACTAAGAATGTCTCCTCTTCTTTAACAACGCATCTGTGATCGGCTTTAGTGGAACTCACAAATGAGTCGACAACTTTAGTCCTCAGGAGTAGCAACGCGTTTACCACTCTAAGAGTGACTGTTGTTCCTTATAGAGTTGGTTACAGATGTCGGAACTGCATGTTCGTTTGATACTTTCATTTAAGAAACTATAGCCGATAAGACCTAATACTTTCCCTGCGGCGTCCAACTCCGTTGTGTATTGCGCGGCTCAACGCACTTGCCTGTACACCTGTGTTGTACGCACAAATCTGTATGGATTACGGGCGAACACAAGTACTGTGATTACACCGGCGTTACAATACTGGGGGCGGACATTACGCCTGTGTATTCGTAGATGATACAAAGATGCTAAAAATACAGTATTTCAATGAATTTTCAGCATATCTTCAGTTTAAAGAAATTAGCTCCAATTTAGTGCCGGGCATCGCAGTCAAAGTGTTAACAGCTTGAAGATGATATTAGGTAAACAAACAAACCCGTCGTTTGCTGAGTCAGTATGAACAAATCTCATGCCGTTTAGTTTTTAATGAGATCTGCATGTGAATGCGGAGACGCTACGATTCATGCGTCGATAAAGGTTTCAATTCATTCCTTTCCATTCCGATAATCAGAGGCTGTGCCGACGTGACTTGTTGTAACAACGACGAGTAAAGAGTAAGGCGAAGGAAATTTAACTGATAGGAATATAGCTAATTCTAATTATCGTGGTAGATTAATGATAAGATCGCTTTGTAACAAGTGAGGTATTTTTTTCCTTTTTTTTATAGTGAAAGAGTAAGAAAAGGGCATGCAGGCCATCTGATGTCAAGTGCTCACTGCAGCCCATGGACAACCACGTCCAATCTAAAATATAACAGAAATTCTATTTAAGGATGGACGCGGGTTCGTTCCTACTCTTGAGGACTAAGATGGTCGCCTCCAATAATGTGTATCCGGCAACCACACATCCCCAATCGAAACACAACACATGAAGAACATGTTGCTTTATGGCGGTTTATGAGGGTAGCGGTGGTGCCGCTCCGGACGAGCTCTAACGGCTCTACCACCTTTGAAATATACCGCTTTAAAATATATATCTGTTTCGTGGTTATATACGTGGTTTCAAACTTTGACATGCATTACAGATTTTTTAGGTCATATAGGTATTATAAATTAACTTGAAGCATTGAGATGTTACGTAAGGTACGTGGTTTAAACTTTGGCACGTGTTCCAGTTTTTTTAACAACATTTTCATATTTACAATGATGAAAATCTTAAGACTAATTACAATAAAAACCTAACCTAAACAATCTAAAGGGAGTCCGTGCGACATCCGACATGGTTCCAAGAACACTAGCTGCATTCCCGCGCTGGATAGCAATAGCAATTTTTTGCGCGAGATAATAAGATTTTGCGCGAAATAACCAGCCCTCTTGTCATCGGCAGCGTCGATCAAACGTGGTAGTATTTGTTTTTTAATTATATTTGTGTTAAAATTTAACCTGTGTGCGTAGGAAATGTTGTAAAATTGTCAAAGGAGCTAAAATTTACGGAATTACAGGCAACTATTGTCATGGAAGGCTTACCTTTCCAGGGTACATGAAAAGTATTTGTTACTAGAAAATCTTGAAAAACCGAAAATCAATGCCCATGTGAACAAAGTCTTACTTATTTCAAAATTTTCATAGTTCATCGACTATCGTTAGATGTGATACAAGATTGTAATACTCTTCGAATATTTCCTTCTGCTTTCATAATACGAAATCTCGATATTACACTAGTAAGCGCCCATGACTTCTGTCTCTATGAAAATAGTTATATCTACACTATAAAGTGTTTAGAATAGAGTATTATGTATATATAAATCTATTATCTATCTATAAATTACAATTATGCAATTTATATTTCGATTTTAACCATTAAGTTCTAGTGTTTAGATAATCCTTATTTTTGGAAATTGCATATATTTTTATGGAACATATTCAAATTGAACTTAAGATATACATATCTTTAAATTACTATACATATAACTATTAATAAAAATTCAAAATGCGGCTAGCGTTCTTGGCACCATGCCGCATGAGCACGGACTCCATTCAGATTGTTTGGGTTAGGCTTTTATTATAAATAGTTTTAACATTTTCATAATTGTAATTAATGAAAATACATAATGAATACCTAAAAAATAAGTTACTCAACAATTTCCGCTTACAGATGTCGAATAAAAAAACCAAACGTTTAATTAATATATAAGTCAAATCAAGTTTATCTGTAGACTCTGTACGTTCATGATTTCCTGTAAAGGGCATAAAGTAACAACTGAAAACACATAATTAAATTAATATTTAAACAATTTACAAACATACATAGCTACGCTATAATTTTACGAATGCAAAGCCTATCTTTATAAATATCAGTTATAGACAACGTCAGGCCAAGACTTGGATTACCGACTACATACCCAACATCAATTCATATGAAGTTAGCTAGCATATATATACATAGCAATGTACCTACGCTATCAGAAGAGCTTACACAAAGGCTGTTAAAGAGAATTACTCGGCAATACTGATATTATAATAAGGTTTATGAGATTGCGAAATTAATTGTGTGCGTATAATGAAGTAGAGTTGCTGATTCATCTCAATTTGTTGCAGATTACACAGTCAGAGTTAAGGCTTGTATGCACCATTCATTTTTGCTGTCAATATGACTCGTGTGATGCAAAAGCAAGTGTGTAGGCTTGACATCGAATAGTGCGTAAGCTGTATTACAGTGATTTTTATTATAGAAGGTATTTAATTAATTTTATGTTGGTTATATCGTTACCTACATATATTGTTACATATAATTTTAAAGTAATATTATCGCGGAATTTGTACACTTTACTATATACCAAGTACTCAAAATTTCTAATTGTTGGTATTTTGAATGGATAAAGTTACGGTCGTGATATGGAACCGAAAAAAGTAAAAAGAACTAGACGTAGGGTTGATAGATTAATCTACCATTAGCATCTGCCAACAGTTTCTCCCGTTACCGCAGTTTCGCCGTGACCACGAGTCATGAAACTGGTTTGAAAAACCAAAATACATTAATCGCGAGTACCCGGTACATAGTAAAACAGATATTGTTAATAATAATTCTATGTACAATACTTACTCTAAAAGTTAGTCATTGATAGGTAGAAGAATCATAGTTCGATAGGGGAGGTACCACTGCAATGAAGCAACTCTTGTCTTGGTTAAAGAGGTACGGTTGCCAGCTATGCTTAAGCGCGAGGCGTCGAACTTAGTCCAACACAACTACAGGACTTTCGATAGAATTTCCGTCTTCTTTAAGGTTGTAAGTGGATGTCAATATCATCAGTAAATTAACATCAGCTGACTCATATGTGAGTTACAATTCTCACTTAAAAAAGTTAATGCATAAATCTGCCGTTCTATATGTTGATATTCATATTACTATATTTTTTTTGTAAAACTGTAAATATAATGTAAATTGTCAACATTAAGTTTAATTTGTGGGCGTCCTTGACATATGTGTTTATATAATAATACAGAAACCCATAAAGGACTTAAAATTGCAAGAAATTGATGTTTAAATTCGTAAATAAGTGTCTGTTGAAGTGGTATTGCAAATTGCGGATCTTTTAACATAACGGGATAGTGGCATTTTAACAATACTAACAGTATTAAAAAAAGTACTAAAGAGCAATAAAGTTCAAAGAACTGATGGATTAACAAGTCAACGCGTGTTCTTTACAGAGTATTTTACAAACACATTCCTCCGATATAATGAATAATAAGCAATAAAGAAGAGAACGTTTAAAAAAATGTTCCCCAAGACCGCGCCCTGAGTGACACCATACGACTTGATAATGCAAAGTGATCACGCATCGATATGCATTCAATATTTATTCAGGCTTTACACGTGCCGAGTAATTTGTAGCGTCGGACACGAAGGTGAATACAACAATGTGTGCATGAGAGCGCCGCAATCAATCGTCTAAGTATCAAAGGCTTCCGTTAGATTTATGTATTATTGGCGTGAGACAATAGAATAGTATAATTGTTTTATCACCTGGCGTGACCAAACTAGATTCACCGGAATTCTGCCGTAATTTCTAAAAACTTGACCAGCTAGACAACGTCAATCTTCCCCGCGGTAATTGTCCAGACTGTTGCAACAACCTAATAAATACCTTTTTCTCTACTTTAGTGCTATTGTATATCAGTGTGTGTCATTTTTATTACCTTGTTCGCTGCAACTAAGGAAAAAGGTTTAATTGAAATGCAATTACCGCTGTATCAACGAACGTTGTAATTGTATTTGTTCTTGGTCAACCTGCGGTAGATTTACTGCCGATGGAGAGATAAATATTGTGTTAATGTTTCAAGCACGCGAGATATTTGCATTAAATTGAAATGGTCATCGTTGTGCTAATTAATCTTTTGCAATAATACATCCTTTTAACTTAAAACATCTCGTATAATCATTTAAAATCACGTTTACTTTGTTTCTTCATTTTACTAAAGTAATTTACTATATTAAACATATATCGTCAAAGTTCTGTGCTTAAAAATATATTCTCGTTATAAATTAATGTGTCTTTCGCTTCAGACGAAGACCGGTTATTATAAACACATGCCATATCGTATCAAAACGTAAAACATCAAATCAATGTTGGACAATAAATCAAAAAAAGCTAATGAAGATGTTTTGTTCATATTTCATATTGTTAATTAAATTAATACCACCGGTTTTAATGTATGGGCCATTCACCTGACGAATAGCAATTTAAGCATGCGTTGAGTGTTATGAGCGATTGTTCGGCTTCTTATACAAACTTATCTTGTTTAACAATGGACTTTAAAAACTTATTGAGATGCATGCTCGTGCCATTAGCATCGAAGAGCGGTAACCTTCTTAAATAAGTTTAGTCTATAGTTCGATAGATGTCGCGAGTTGTAAGGCGTTCGACACCAAATAGGTTGAGTGTACTCACCGCGTCTGCAACAGATGGCGCTAGGCATCAGGAACCTAATACCTGTAATAAAAATTCTCATAAGAATTTCGTTAACTATATTTTTAATCATATTGTTTTGTATCTTATAAGTTATAAAGGTACGTAAATTAATAAGAATTTTATATATTCACTTATTGGAAAAACGTAAAAATGAGATAGTTGATTAACGGTTGTACTTAATAGTATTTTTTATTTCGATTATTTTTATAGTAGGTAGGTAATACGTCACTTACTGCTTTCTATTTTTAGTGATTTTATTGCTATAATGAACCTTTGTCCAACTGTGGACTTTTCGGGGCGCGCGGAGTGGAAGAAAATTATGTAACTATTTATAACTTTTTTGTATGTAAGTGTACTCTAAGTAAGTGTTGTTTGCATAATAGATATATTTTGAGAAATCTTGTGCTAGTTGACGCTTTATACCTAATAAAAAAACTCAAAATTTGGGTGATGTTTTTCTGTCATTGCATAACGTGAGGCGAATAAAGTCAATTTTAATTACGTAATTTTATTTTCTGACCTATAATTTGAACTCATACTTGTATATTTACAATTTGTTCGTTTTGTCGATCTATGTATTTGTTCCCTTTTTTATATTCAAGCGAAGTCGCGGTTGTAGTTAGTCTTCCGTGTAATTCACTTCCTATTCCAATTAGCGAAATTACTAAGGAATCGATTCCACTACACGGGGAAAAATCGATAACGGGCAAGCGTTACCAATATAAAAACGTCATAAGGAAGCAGCTGTCACCCCACGAAACTATCGGGGGTTGATCCAACCCCCTCGGAAAAAAATAATCGATGGGCGTTGCTACCAGGGTGGGGTCTGCGAACACACACGATTCTACGACACTATTTTAAATTATGGGGTGCCGAGGTGAGTGTTTTTTATCCATTTTTTCCCAAAACGTGTATTAGGCAAATTAGTTCACAATTCCCTTATAATTTTATGGAACTTTTCGACGGTATAATTAGCGGGTCGGGAAAAGTGGCGGGTAATTGATAGCTTAATTAAACTTTTTGTGATAAAAATGATATTAGAGTAGCAATTATACAATTTACTGTTAATTACGCTAATAGCCCGTGGTACCTAAGGGGTATGCTCAAAAACGTCAATTTTATTTTACTATTTGGTATAATTTCTAACCACTCATTATAATTATTATTTTTTATACCTTTACTTGTAAAACTAAAGTCGAATATTAGTTAAAAAACCGTTAAAGACGTGGTTCAGTTAAATGTGAATCTATAGAGATCAGTACGGATATGTTATTTTTTTTACAACCAGGTATATTAAATGATTACAAATTATTTTCCAAGTAGCGATCCTGCCCAGATTTTTTTTTAATGTGAAAGAGTAAGAAACGGACATGCAGGCCACCTGATGTTAAGTGGGTGTCCATGGGCTGCAGTGCAGCCCATGGACCACCACGTCCAATCTCAAAAAGAACAGAAGATCTATTTAAGGATGGACGTGCGTTCCTACTCTTGAGGAATAAGATGGTCGCCTCCAATAATGTGTATTCGGCAACCACACCTCCCCAACCGAAACACAATACATGAAGGACATGTTGCTTTACGGCGGGTTATGAGAGTGGCGGTGGGGTCGCTCCGGGCGAGCTCTAACAGCTCTACCACCTTTAAAGTTTTTGTCCTCAGGAGTACCGATGCGTCTGTGTAAGGTCTCAGATACAACTTGGGAAGTCCCACACTACAAGGCAAACCGGTCGTGGTGGGGGCTGATCTAAGTTCCCTTCATCGGAATGTGTCGCCTCTACGTCGTCATGTATGGGTTTAACTGTCGTAATTAACGCTGGTAATGAAGAGTCCTGAAACTTCAGTCCTATTTAACACTTTCCCTGCGCCGTACATCAATGCTGTGTATTGCACAGTATAACGCTCTTGCGGCTTGTACACACCTGTGTTGTACGTACAAATGTGTATGAATTACGGAAAAACAAAATTATTGTGTTTACGTCAGCGCTACAAGACTGGGGACGGACATTACGTCGTGTATTCATAGATTACACACAGATGCTAAACAATACAATAGTTCAGTGTATTGTCGGCACATCTTTCGTCTAGAGAATTAAGCTCCAATTAATTGCCGCCTCCATCAACGCTGACCCGGTCTGTCATATGAACGCCGCAAAGTGTTAAGGTTGGATGCGAAAGTTCAGGAGCTGTGTAGTTCTAAAATTAAGAAATAGCAAAGCGTTTGGGTTACAAGAGTATTATCTAGATTTTAATTTTGACAAGAGTCACATTCTTATTTGACTTTTCAATGTACATACTTATATATAGGAGCTTAATTCTTTTGTGAATTCAAAAAATATAGCCAAAGTTTTTATGCTATTTCATTAAACACTTTGTTTTGAATGAAAAATAAAATAAATCAAATGAAAAGGAATAAAATAAATGTTTGGCGCTTAAATTATTGAAAATATTATTATTTTATATTTAATAGTATACATCATTTAAAACGGCTAATGTACACAAATAACCGTAATTAAATATTTTTCAACAAAATGTAATTATCTATATTTTTTCAATTTTACAATCATAATTATAATTAATTTAAATGAATTAATAATTGGTATTCGCTGCGCTTCTAAGATTATTAATCTATGTAAATACTAAATAATTAAGTGAAATGGAAATAATAAACATGCCAGTGAATTCATCCTTGTATTCTTAAATAATAAACATGCCAGTGAATTCATCCTTGTATTCTTAAATGCAGAATAATTAATTACAATACAATCAGTATTCATTACTCACTATATGTACATCTTATTAAACACATTGTGATGAGTTTTTATATTCAAACTTACAAAATAATTTAAATAAATTACGAACTTACAAACCTTATACATAAATATTATCTACTTAATATTATTATCTATACATCATCAAAAATATGAATAACTGTATATGTTTTATCTTAATTTCGAGACTCATTGTTGAATAAATTATCATTAAATTTCGAGTCACTAATTACTAAAATTTCATTAAAATCTAATTATCAATATATAGCTTGGTTTATAACGCATTCTTCAAACCATAGAGGAGACTGAAAAATGCGTTTTTAGAATTAGCTGTAGAGGTTCTCTAATTTTTCATAATTTTCATAGGTACATGAATTTTTGAAAAGAAATTAGTACACTAGGTAAAACGCAATATAAATTATGTCATGTTTATATTTTCTACTTTATACTTTACAAATTCTTTATAATTTATCATTTATAAAAAGATATGTTACAATGGTAGCCACTGTATGTATGAAATTCCAAAATTCCAAATGAATTAATTTTTTTTTTAATTCTTACTGTACTATATAATTATTTACTAACAATTGTTAACAGTCAGATGCCGTTAAAATTAAAAAAATACTGGAAAAAAAATATACCTACTGTACCTTACTATACTATACTATACTATACTATACTATACTATACTATACTATACTATACTATACTATACTATCAATTAAGAAAAGATCCATTGTAATACTTTAAAATATATAAATATGTAGAAGTCGCATACACATGAATAAAATGGTTAGAATTTTACATATATTTTCAAATCTGCCGAAATAGCGTATTCGCGACCGTGTGCACGGTTGCTACATATATTTAATATGACATTCTTAATATTAATCATAAAGTTATCATAAATAACTCAAATAATAATTAATTTTCTGATAAACATACTGATAAACATCAATGAATATTCGTTAATGAACTTAACAATTATCTTAATGATTTCTATTTTGTAATTAATAAAGTCATTAAAATGATTCTTACACAACAGTACAGTACATTAAAATATTTTCTACATTCATAGCAAAGTAATTGACTACAATCCACATGAGAACACTCTATCCTGGGTATGACACACGCCCACACAAATAGCCCGGCAACGCAACAGCGTGTCTAGATCTTCACAGGCACTTTTTTAATTGATGGATCAAATGAGTCTGATGTTAAATGGTAACTACCGCCCATGCAACGTGTCAAATGGACACAATCGTATGATGCAGGTTGTTTTAAAGTACCAAGGAAATTTCGACTTAAAGCCAAATCTACTTAAGATACCATCGTAACATATAATTCTAATGAGCAGCAAACGAGCGTGCACAATACCTGTTGTTAAGTAATCGCTGTAGCCTATGGACATCTACATCAAACCTTACACAGAACAGAAATCTCACCCGACATCGGACCTAATTCCTATCGGACCTTTCAGCACCAAGTTCAAGTGTAGCCAACAAACATACGTCTGCAACCGAAAAATGAAAGTAATTTCGTGCATTTTATGAGGGCAGTGGTACTTCCCCGGTCGCACTACAGTCCGGCTACCGGTCTAAAATAAACATTACCACAAAACCTGTTAAGTTAAAGGGTCTCCGTGCAAGAAACGTGCTTCTACACCATCTATCATTACTGATTATATTAATAGGTATAAAGTGAGTGTAAGTATTACATAAAGTGATATGTGACACGTATGTCTGGAATACCTCTAACAACGGACGTGCCTTACATGTCTTCAAAACAATGCAGCATAAGGCTAGAAAACTTGTTTTAATGTAAAATTGTTAACTAATCCGGCACATACAATATGTAACTCACTGCAGTACTATGGTGAGATTTTTACGAAAAAAGCCTACATACATGCAACGACGCATATGTGATCGACTTTAGATGGGACTCTTCTATATGGAGTTGGTTACAAATGCACGTGGATATACTCGTTTTAAAGGTGCGAGAACTGCAGTTCGACCGGGGAGGTACCACCGCCGCCCTGATAATCTGCCGTAAAGCGTTACTTGTGTTTTGTGTTGTTTTCGTGTTGTAGAGGCGCGGTTGACGGCTAACCTGAAGCGAGGCGACCATCTTAGTCCTCAGGAGTAGCAACGTATCTACGTTCGAGCTCAGATAGGATTTCAGTGCTATATATGGTTGTGCGTGGATGTCTATGGGCTGCGATTACTTAACGTCAGGTGGTTTGCATGCTTTTTTGCTACTCTCCTGACATAAAAAAACTTTCATTTACCCAAAAACAGAATCATGGAATAAAATAATGCTCTCCACATATGAAACACTACACTATAATTCCGTATGCCATGGATTACTTGGACATACACTAAGACAAGTGTACAAACACCCAGACCCAGAACAAAAATCTAAACTCCTAATTTAGATAATGTTTCGTCGGGAATCGAATCTAGAGCCTTTTGTGTATCAGACCGATATGGCGATCGCTAAGCTAAGCGGATCGTGGTTGGTACGTTACTACATACAAATTAAACGTCTGTGTATTTGTTTACGTTTCTTTACCGCAAAAATACAGAATTGTTACCCTAAATGTTCAGAGTACCTGTACCGCTGGTCTCGTTGTAGGCTTATATACCACATCATGCTATAATAGCTTAGAACTGAGAAGTGATCAAAAATATTAATAATTATATAACACTCCTATAAATAAGTTTTACTCAAATTACGTATTATTACTATGTTTACAGCAGGCTTTCGTGTGATAAAACTATACTTCAACTTGGGAGGTAATACGGCGGCACTTATGATTCGCTGTAAAGTAATTCTTATGGCTATTGTGTCTTCTGGAGAGATGCGGCTACACTTAGAAACAGTCACCATCTGAGTCCTCAAGCTAGGCAACGCATCTGTGCACGACGTCAAAAACAACTGTTTGAAGTTGGACGTGTATATTAATGGGCTGTAGAGATCATTTAACATGAGATGGTCTGCACGCTCGTTTGCTACTCTACCAACATAAAGGCTTCTAAGCCCATAATTTGCAGGCAAACCCGCAATTTAACACTACTTAGTATAAAATTTGTAAAATATTACAAAACACAGTCACATTTTCACACTTGTAAATTTGGTACGCGTGGACAAACATCTTTTGTAAGCTAACCTCAATACGTATAAGTTACTCAATACCATATAACAGATACACACTTTGTACCTTTGATAGTTTTGTACGGCCGGCTCTTGTAGGCGACCGGCTTAGTCCTCAGTAGTGGCAACACATCTGATATTGACTTCATGATTCCTCCCTTATATAAATGTGAAAAAAAAAACTTGCTACTTAAAATTCATATAAAAAACTTTCTTTTCACGTGAATACGTCTTTAAAATTGCTCTCCATAGTGGAAAACAATTCAAAAATTTATGGTAACAAAATAAGATTTAAATCTATAAAAAACGTCTATATTATAAACAAGCTCGTCGATCTATGTACGAACACTTCGCAGTCCGACTGTCTTCTCTCTGCAATGGGGCTCAAGTCTATAGGAATGACGGAGATCCACTACGTCTTTGGTTTACGAGTGAGTTTCTTCACCAGACTTCGGTGGAAGATGCCTGAAAAGAAAGAAATTTAATTTAATACTTAATACTTGTGCATTTATAAAACATGCAATAGAAACAGTCGATAGTCACTTAATACATATGTAAAAAAATCGAAATTTCATTTCTTGGTGACCAAAGTAAAGAAGGATATAATCAATGATAAATTATTGATCGAAACAAGACGAACTACTCGTATCTACGTATTACCAGCGGCAAGACGTTCTACACTTTAACCCAAACAGTTTATTAATTCTTTGACCTTAGTCTTCAGGAAGATGTCTACGCGAACATCGATGCCCAACAATGGAAGTAATAGACGTATGAAAATAGAGAACAAGTACTTAATAGATAGTAGAACCATATTTCATATATATATTAGAAGTGAGATTATCGGTTACACTTAGCAGCAAGGCGTTCTCACTCCTCAGGAGTAGCGACGCATCTACGACGTCAAACAGGACAGCGCTCGTTACAAACAATAACCTTTTTAATTTTCGTGTCTTGTAATCGCAAAACTTTAATTTACCTCCCTACTATATAAAATCGTCAAGGTAATAGCAGGGCAAACAAAACATCGTGTTTGTACGCCATGAGTCATGCCGATATTAGTAGCTAGTCATGGGAACCGTACGTAATTATGTATGTATGTATGATTGCGACGGTGAATTGTGCTAAATGTGTAAGATATTAGTCATTTTATCACAAATGGGCAATGAATTTTAACAACTTCGCCAGTGATTCACTGCCTCATTCTATAAGGTTTAGTTGCTTTACGAGTAAGAACAAAGTTGCACAAAGAAGACCATTGAAGCAATAATAAAACAATTAGAACGTAGTCATTAATTAACAACCTAGTTTGTAGGTCTTAGATTAGTGGTTTAAGAATAGAATTACACGAACGAAGTATTACTGGTGTAATATCCTCAGATTCAATTTACAATGTTTCATTTCATTATAAGGCATTTAAGTACACTTAATAAATGTCAGAGTAAAATCAGTTCGCCGGCTTTGAGCCCCTTGCTGACTAAGATTGACTAATTGGAAGAGCAAACAGTCAGCGGAAAAAACTCGCGGCAGCCCTTTTACATGTCATTAATAGATTCTTAATGCTAGTATAAAAATAGCTATTATTTCTTTCAATAGTACAAAATCTATATCTGTTTTTCCGCAGGCTTTTTTCCCGGTTAACCTCAGCCAACAGAGCGCTCAAGGTTGATGTACTGAATTTATGTGGTATTCTTGACATTCATTACGTAAAATTAAAGAAATATTTGAATTGAAAATATATTTCTCTCTATTTGTAAGCGCAACGGATTAATAATATTTTCACTGATAAAAGAGCGATAAACTAGAAATAATTGTATAACTATATATTGTGCATATTTTGTATAAAATAGCTAAACTGCCATGGTTTTAAACCGTAAATAAAAATATGAATAAAGAGCGAATACGGGAATGATTGATATTGATATCGATAATCACGAATCATGCGTCAAATAGAAGCCGTTGGTATTCTAAATAAATCTCACAATTTTGCAACACTTAAAACTAACTTTATGATTTTAAAACAATATTTTGTCTAAATTAAAAACATAATCTTAGCATCAAAACCACAGGCTACACAACATTTATCGTCAATTTAGTGTCAATTTTATAATGCTTGCAAGATTTTAAGTTGTCAATTGACAGTAAGACGCCATATTTGTTTTTAAAAATGACAATTGCGGAAAACTTTTGGAACTCTAAAGTCGTAAAATAATAGATAGGATTATTTTAAGGGAATTAGCAGTTAGTAGCCACTGCCGCCCACTGACATCCGTAAACTCCATATAAATTTACAGCACCTAAAATCAATCACTGTTGCGTAACTACTGTTGAGGACTAAAATGATCGCCTCATTTGTAGGCAGGCAACCACACTTATCAAAACGCAAATATTGCTTCACGAATTGGTTCTGGCGGTGGTACCTCCGTTCTTCTACCACCTTGCCAGTACCATTAACTGGTAGTACATAAAAACGCTGGTCACAAAGACTCTGACAATACCATTTCCTAAGTAGATACAGAGAATATTGAAATAACAATGACATAATGGCTAGGTGGATCCATTGTCACCACAAATGGTTACATAAGTGTGTCACGGGTGGATTCAAACACAATCACACGTGTACACGATAAATAGAAAATCTTGCGAGTACCCAAACAATTATGATTATTTGTAAGTGTGCGACCGATAGTTGATTTTTGACCGAAGGTGAAGCCGAAATCAAATCGGCTATTGCTACAGCCTTCGAACAAAACGTTGAAAATTTCCGAAAATTTGAATACATGTGAAATTCACCTAAAAACTTATCAAGAAAGTTTATATTTATATCTTACTAGCGACGCTTTGTTTATATTTACTTTCATACATGTATCCAGTCATTGCCTAGTTACGAAAACTAATAATTAAAAACATCGAACGATGACTGAATTATTATATTAAATTTAACTATTTAATTTCTCGTACATGTTGTTAAAAACTGTGTGAAAATCCATCCAACACTTTTTGAGATTATGATGACCAGACAGACCGTACGGGGGAATTTGTTTTATAATATTTATAGATAATTATAAAAAATAATCTTTATGTTGATTGAATGAGTATTATGTGATTGCAACAATCTTGCATCTTGTCAAAATTAATAACATTTCAAAATAATGTGAATTACGACATTTGTTTTCTCATTTTGATTAGCTTCGGCGTTTGCTTGACCTTTGGCTGTGGCAAAACTTCGCCTCATTTTGGCCGACGGTTTTTAGACCGAAGGTAGTCGCAGCCGAAGCTTCATTTAGGTACAAGTGTTTGTACAAATTCTAGGCAGATGTAAAAAAAACTGGGAAGATTTTTACTGACGTCCAAAAATAGGAACGTTTGCCGATCGAACGGAAGATGCTTAATGGCAGATTAAGAGGGCGAGGTGCCTCGCTGCCATAACTATTATTTTACAATATATTAAATGACATATATTAATTCATTCTTCAGCTCAGCTGGGCACGGATCTGATTCTGATCATTACCATCGTCCGGAGATTGAACCCAGTTTCGCGTGTCAAATGTTAGTCTCTAAATATGATAAAACAAAGTCCCTCCTCGCGTCCGTCAGTCTGTCTGTTCACGATAAACTCAAAAACGACTGGACGGATTTTCTGACAGTTTTCAAAAACGAATAGAGTGATTCCTGAGAAAGGTTTTCGTTCATAATAAGTTAAGTTTTTTTTATAAATTAGGCGAGAAATTAAATAGCTAAATTCAATATAGTAACTCAGTCGTCGGTCGAAATAGATGTTTCTACTTTTAAGTACTACTAGGTAATGACTGGATGTATGTATAAAAGAAAAATGATGTAAGTAAATATATGTACACTGTACTACGCGGCGAAGCTGGGCCGGCTCGGTGTTACTATTATATAACCCTGCCGTAAGGAGTAAAATGCCGTTTAAATGGATCGCCCGGTCGTTTAAGTACTTGTGAATTCTACGCCTCTTACCACCGATTAGCTAAGCGACCACTGACGTAAGTCTTTCGTAAGTGTGTCATGGGCCATAGATGCTGAGGTAGTAAGAAAACAACATAATTGATAATATGGAAAGGTTTATGACTGACGTGCTATCTCGCACCTTTAACTTAATGATTAATAAAGATTTAAGTTATTGGGAAATATAACTAACAAACTCGGAGATCAACGTACAACCAAAACCTCGGACCCTAGAACCCTGAGATTTTGGAGATTGATTATTTATATATCTTAATTAAGCACTAAGAAAGTAATTTCTTAAATCGTAAAGTAATATCGAAAAACTATGGCCTAGAGGGTTTTTCAGGCGTTATTTTGGAAAATTAATACGGTATCCGACACTTAGGTGCGTTTTTAAGTTCGCGGAATGAGGGACAAGGAGGGAAGACAGAATGTCAAAATTATTTTTCTTTTTCTACATATTCTCCTGCAAGATGAATACATTTTTCAGATCGGTGTATTAACT
>DWON01003327.1:0-18276 GCA_018251015.1 Phocides pigmalion okeechobee
TTTCGTTTTGTTAGATGTAATTCTAGGAGGTAGTAACGCGATCCATTTGCGATAATCTCTTATTATGTATACAGATGGTTAAATGTCAGCGACCACTTAATCATGCAATGCGCGTAGTCGTAAAAATACTATTCTATCATATAAATTTCTATAGCAGCTCTACATGACTGGTAGAATACACATATAAACAGAGACACATAGAAACAGAAATAGAATAGAAATAGTTCGTGTATATAAATACTGCACACAAATGTACCCATTTTCGAGGCGTCCTTTTAAGTAAATATATACCTGTTTTAGGACACTCTTCAGGACGGATTTTACAGTATTGTTTAGAGAGTACTTTGAACACATATCACATGAAACTATTATACTTTATAAATGACTTCTATTAAATGTTCCAAATCTAGTTAACTGGAGTTGAAACCCACCTGTAGTTAACTTTAAGTAATTATAAACTATATCGCTAACAGCATCTTGAATATGATTGAGAGGAGGGTATATCGATGCTAAAAGTATTGTAGCTTTATTTATGTTACTTCAACAGGGAAGGTACCACCGTTGCATCCACAATTTTCGTGGCATGTTTCTTGCGGTTCGGTTAGAGAAGAGAAGTTACTTGCTTCACTTATAAACGAGGCGACAATCTTAGTCCTCAGAAGTACCAACCAATCTACGGGTTTTAAACATACGTTTTACGTAAAAATTAAAACATTGAGAGGTTGTAGAATTATAGATCGATCGGGGATATATCACCGTCACCTTCATAATCCGCCGTGAAGCAATTCTTGCGTTTCTGTTGAAGACCTGCGATCACCGGATACATTTACAAGCGAGGCGACTGTATGAGTCCTCAGGACTAGCAATACATACGGCTTTAATACGACTTCAGTCATATTTTATTCTTCATTAAGCTGTAGCGACTAGTTAACATCAGGTGGCGTGCATGCTCGCTTGTCCTTAAACATAAAAAATAAGTCCGCTTTTGTTAAATTTTAGATTAGATTTAGATATTCGTACGCTGCAGGTGGTCTGCACTCATTTGTTACTTATCCAACATAAGAACCAAACTCGAAACTCAGTAGAATGCGAATATAACACGTCCTTTTTCCATTTCAATTTAATCTCGCTTTGTGTTTGAAACAGGTGGTATTTTTGTACGAATATGAGAGCAGGTGAGCTGTCACTGTCGCTATTACAAGGCTTTGTTAGAAACCCAGGCTTTCATAATCCGGTCACATTCAAATTCACAGTGACATTCGATAAATCAAATTTGATGCGGCATGTACTTGTACATTTTTTATGTTGGAAGAGTAGCAAACGAGCGTGCAGGCCATCTAATGTTAAATCTCTTTACAGCCCGAGCTCGAGCATATCCACCCTCAAACAAGAGTAAAACTCTGTCCAACATTACTAATATGTAGATACATTGCTGCTCTTGAGGACTGAGATGGTCGCTTCGCTTGTCTTAAAGCTATGAAGCTTTTCAACCAAAATATAAATAGTTGTTTTTTTTTATAAAAATCCGACGGTGGTACTTCCCCGACCAAACTATAGTTCTACCGCCTGGCATAATTATAATTTTTTTTATGGTTAAGTGAGGTAGGTGTAGTGGCGATAGGAGAACCTGCTTACTCAAAAAATATTTCAGTCCTGGTTTTATATTTTTCACTATTTGCAAGATGATGGAACCTATAAGGTTGGTGGTGGATGGTGGAACCCCCCACCACCATACTCATTTCTAGAATGAACTTCACTTGCGTTTCGGTGAGGTGGTATGATTATTGACTCACAATAAGTCGACCTGGTGGCCGTTAAGTAAGGGTAAGCCCTCAGTAGTAGCAACGCATATGTGATCGACTTCAAGTGGAGCTCTTGTCGATGATGGAACTGATTACAAATATCCACGGACGGCATTGAATTACCATCAGGTGGGCTGCATGTTCGTTTTCTATTACATGAAAAAAGTCCATTACATGAAAAAGCAACGTGTTTTAATGGAACATCTAAGGAACTATTGATTAACAATGTCGGGAGATTTCTCCATAGCTTAATGCCCCGTGGGGGTTCACAAGGCTATACGATAGTGGATGCTTAAGCTTTCGCTATCCGAGTAGAATAACAAACACATTAACAGAAACAGTAATTCTGTAGCCATTATAACTTTAAATTGCCTCACAAATGGGTTTTATTCTAATATAGCCTTTCAAAGGTCGACAGACCGTGGATATTGTGATCATTGCGTAATATTACCAACATATATGTATATGTATATTACATCTATTTATATTTTTACATCATTAAGTTTATTTTTACACTTATTTCGAGCATATAACATATACACATCTATTTAAAGCTATGTTGTTTATTTTTTATATGAAAAGAGCAGCAAACGAGCATGCAAACCATCTGATGTTAAGTAGTTGTAGCCTACAAACATCCACGTACAATCATAAACACAAGACAAACCCTATCAGAGCTCGAACGTAGATACGTTGCTACTCTTGAGGATTAAGATGGTCTCCTCGTTTGAGTGTAGCTGGCAACCGTACCTCTCAAACCGAAACACAAGCCATGCTTTACGGCGTTTTAGGTGGGCGCCGGTGGTACTTCCCCGGTAGAACTATAGTTCTCCCACCTATATGAATATATGTCATCCACGACAGATTTAAAAAAGAGTGCCGATTTTGTTCTGTCGGATTTTTTTCCTGGTCAATCTTAGCCAAAGACGCTCAAAGGCGATGCACTGTTTTTATATTGTTACGTTGACATTAATGAAGTGCATGGCAATACCTTATGATTAAATAATTGATTTCAATTTCAATATATTTTGTACACTAATGGGCAATGGGGTCCGAATGCCAAAAAACTTTCCAGACAAGTAGTTCCACGATTGATCGACGCTTTTGATGATGCGAGGGCTGGTTTATATCTTCCGCAGAGAATTAAGACCCCTATTCAGCACGGGAATGCGGTTAGTGTTTTTGGCACTACGAGTATATCGTATAAGCATAGACTCCAGATTAAGATTTTATTAAAATTAGTTTTAAGTTAAAGCGTTCGATGTTATATTTTGGTTAATTAATTATATAAATAAATAAGTCCACATGTTGAATCAAATTTCCTCGAAATTTAGGATAGGTTTACACGGACATGTAGCAAGGGTCCTAAAAAGATACCAGGACACCGAACATATATAAGATTTTATTCTTAGTACTTACATATTTTAATTGTTCTTGAAACCAGTAAGAAATTAATTATGCTAAAATATTTTTGGAGCATTTTAATTTGACTTTTATGGGGTTTGACATTACATAGAAAATGATATAGTTGTTCCACTACCCTTAAGCGGAGTGAAGGATCTAAATTGGGTTGATGTTTTAGTACAAAATCTTCTATCAAGTAAGGTTCAAATTTAAATTACGACGTCCAATAAAGTTTTACCTTTCGCTAAGCTTATACATTTCCTTTGTACCTTTACAATCTTTCTCTCTGATAGCTTTAAAGCTTGCATTTGCTTAGGAGCTTTACAACGGGAACAAATATACGGGATTGTTTCTCGTTGCAAAAAGCCGGCGGGCTTCACCTACAAAAAATGCGGCACCTTTGATGTATCAATTATTTCTTTTAACAAAATATTACAACCGACATTTTATTTAATTGTAAGTAATATGTAGGTCTTCTTAAATGTTTTGTTCATTCAATTCATTGTTTGAAATATTTATGGCATATCCTTAATCATTCATACTCTGAGTGAGAAAAAAATCTTTAAAATTGAGATAAAAATAATTCGTAGTAGACTTCATAACTGAAAATTAGTAGAACAGTTTTAATGCTTGTCATAAAACTATAGCCTTTAAATTAAAAAAAAAAACAATTGTTTATTGTTTTACACGCTATTAACTTTTGAATGTCAAGTACTTTCTAACCTTGTAGACCATCTGATTTTACACATAAAATCAAACCGTCCACCGACCACAGTCCGTCTAACCCAGGACATTCTAGCCAGTTTTAAAATAAGCCTGATGAGGTCTATATGAGGTCGTAAGGAAATACATGACAAGACTAATATAATCACTTCGCTCGTAAATGATCGACAACCATACGTCTAAAAACAAACAGATTATTATTAGAGTAAAGATAGTACTTTCCTTATCGACACATAAATATATATGTGAAACATAATAAACTTTTTTATATTTTAATAACAATAATGAAAACGTTAAAACTAATTATAATAAAAATCTAGCCTAAACAATCTAAAGGGAGTAAGTGCCTTTGCGGCATGGTTCCAAGAACGTTTGTTGCATTCTCACGTTAAATAGCAATCGTAATTCTCTGCGATTGCTATAAACCCAATAATGATATAAACATAAAAATATTGCCAATAATGTAGACTAAGTAATAAATAACACGAGCTATTGCCGTCGCTGACGCATAGAAAATGTTCACGTATGTTTTATAAGCGCGTGATGGCAAATCAATTACAAATTTTCAAGTACGCTCGTTCAGGCTTCGGGGAATATTCGACATGACCACTTAATTTGACGCTTTCAATATATCTTTAGTGCTCGCAAGTTATTTTTACGGTTTATTGCTGTTTTTACTGGGAATTGAGTCGTGGGTTTTTATGTTGGGTTTTTAGTCATTTGAATGCTGGTACCAAATAAAACAATCTGTTGTAATGAGGACCATGAAAATGTGCAAGAATAAACGTCTTTAAAATTTAGTTAACACTTTTGTCTTTGTATTTATTATTGTACGCCGTAAAACATGACATTAGCAACATTGTGTTTCGGTTGGAGAGGTTAACGGCTAACATAGAAGCGCGGTGATGGATATCTATGGGCCGCAGCGACCACTCAACCTTTATTGTTATTTTAAAAAATGCCCCGTGGGTTCTCTGTCATGAATGAAATTCCGTACGCTCTTTCTTACAGTCCGAATGTAATTTGAAATAAAATTTTTATATCACGTTTCTCTCATGCATTCGTTTGTAGTCTGCTCAATGCTCATACACACACACACACACAGCACATTTCATTTTGTGAGACTGTGAGGACCTACTAAGCCGCTTCACTCTGCAGGCTACCTTAAAGTACGTCGTCCAAAAAAGAAATAAATTTTATATTTATTACTTGACATACTTAACATATTTATTGAATCAATTGCTAGATGTACTTGTAGCAAAGCCAACACACATAAGAAGCTACTATAGGTACTTGATAAAATATTATTCAATTGTTAGCTTATGTTACCCATTAAGCTGTCTAAACTATTGTTTAATTTATTATGAGACACAGGCACCATCACACCCAATAAGAAAAGAATTCCCTTACATACTTAACTTTAAGTGTAATCTTTAACTATTATAAAACAAAGTCCCCCGTTCGGTCTGTTTATCTGTTTGTGATAAACTCAAAAAGTACTCGACAGATTTTCTCACAGTTTTCAACAAGATAGAGTGATTCCTCAGGAAGGTTTTGATGCATACTAAGTTAAGTTTTTATTTGTAAATTGGGAGAGAAATTCAATAGTGAAATTCAATTTAGTAATTTAGTTGTCGTTAGAAATAGATATTACTAATTGTTAGTTTTTGCAACTAGGTAATTAATGGATACATGTATGAAAGAAAACGAATGTAAGTTAATATAAACTCTATTACCCGAGCGATGCTGGGCCGGCTCGCTAGTCATATAACGCTCCAACAAATCCCCAAAAGACGGGCCTTGATTACGTGGCATTAGTTCTTTTATGACGATTACTTCAAAATAAACACAGAAGGGTAAGAAACGGCCGCTTACACCCAAATAAAAGCCTTAAGACCTCCGCCTTTACAAAGCTTGCTTTAAGACGCGCTTAAAAGAGATTATGGCTCGTATATACCTTAAAGGAAACTTGAAAGTAATATTACTTAGAATACCTTTATATAAGAAAGGTTAAGGCTTTCAATTTCGGGCCGTAAACGTGACAAACACTATATTTTTAGTAATTGTACAAAATAAATTATACTTTGTGCTCAGTTAGTGCTATAAAATTTTACTCAACTATCTTAGCAATGTAACAATGTTAGCCTTAATGGCATGAAAGCGTGTTGCCGACTGAGGCTCGAATTATAGACACTTCATTTCGAACATTTTATTAATAAACATTGTTTTGCAATGTGGTTGAATATTTTACTATTAGACATTTATTTGAAAGGTGGTAGAACTATAGTTCCACCAGAAAGGTACCAAATTCGCCCTCATAACCCGCCTTAGAAATAATCCCTTTGCTTTAGAAGAAGAGGCGCTGTTGCCGGCTACACTTACAAGCGAGGCGACCGTCTCAGTCCTAGGGAGTAGAAACGTATCTATAGATGACGTCAGAGAGGACTTTTGTGTTGTTTGCGGGTGGTTGGCTTCAGAGACCATTTAACATCAGATGGCCTGCACACTCGTTTGCTACCATTGTAACATGAGAAAACTCTACTGCGATATGTCGCCATTGTACGTCACCACTGTATCGGAAATTTATTGTATCTTCATATTGTCAAAGGGTGTCATTAACAAAAGTCGGTACCCGATACATAGCATTGGCTATGGAGCGTGCGATTAAGGGTCTCATCACATTTATCGACAAGGTATCGGCACAAACTATTCAGAAAATGTTTGATATTTGAGATATGACTGTTAACACAGTGGCTTTAGACTTCTTGCATTGAATATCACTTAAAATTATTGCATTTTTTTAATTATGTGTCACAAATGAACGAGATTCATTTTATGGCAGCGTTGATGCATAAACTAAATAAACGAATATTGTTGTCATTATCTAGTTTATATTTTTTATATTTTTATTTGTAATTTGTATTTTCTTTCAAGACTTCCTTATATAAACATTCCTGTTTTTGTTTTGCTCCTCGCTTCATTACCAAAAACATACTTATTTCTGCATATAAACATATATTACTTATAAACTAAATTACGTTAAGGCCATATAAATAGTATCAATTTTATTATAAATAAATGATTTTTTTATTTGTCAATGTTAAACAATACCATTGCACCGCGCATTACGTAAATGACATCGGTTACTCTATTTATAGTAGACAAAGAGGTTTTTGAGACCGTCTAAGACGGATTTCGCGTCGACGTATATGGGGAGACCCTAACACTCGCAATAAAGGATCAGTTATCGCGTCACAATACTACGTCCTACAAAGGATTAATCCGTTCCGCTCCACGCGGGCTCGCCTCACATGTGAACTGAGTTTTGTATGAAATATCCTATTATCGGAAATGGCAGATGAAAAAATAACGAAGACCCCGCGGTTCAGTAATGTTGAATGTGTGTGGAGTTATTACGTTCAAATGAGTAGCACGTTAACACCGTATACACTTATAAACACACTCAAGGATCCCCTGATTTATGGATGTCAATTTACACAATAACAAGCATGTAAACACCCAGACAAAGAACGAAAATTTATACTCTTCGTGTGGATTAGCGGAGAATCGAATCCAGAACCGTGTGCAGTGAAATCGGTATAATAATCGCTACGTCACACAGCTTGATTAATCAGATTTAAACCATTGAGAAAGTCCTATTATATTGTAAAAGTATTGCAGTTTTTGTTTAATGCTGCAAGTGTGTAGAGTTGGATTTTTTGAAACCCCTACCTAATACAATATAAAACAACCACAACAAGGGTCGGATGATTGATAAGAAGAGTTATATAAAATAAGTTCGGCTTGGCGACTAGCGCTGACCTACGGTATTGCCCACGTAAGGGTACTGTGTACAAAATCCAAGGTAAATTAAATCAAAATCAAATTAAAGAAATACAAACAAAAAGACAAACTGATGGCGTTTCGCTTTTATATATCAGTAAAACCTACGAATTTTTGACAGCCACGTTGAATTATTGTCAATAAGTACTAGGGGTTTCAAAAAAACCATTTAAGTTTTATTCTGTTGATGCTCGGCTGTTACATAAAATTCTATCTGCACAATAAAAATAAATAGAATGAAACGAAACGTGAGCAGAGGGGCAAATATTAATAGGAGCGGAGCGTGTATCGGGTCTGTATTCTATGACGTCAGGCGCAGCTGACGGCGCCCGGGTTCGTTCCCGGCGGATTAGCTGACTGACGAAACTCGAGCATCTACGGCCTGTCATATGCTTAATTGATTTTTATCCCCCAGGATTGGTTTTGGATGGTTCGGAACAGATATTGGTTACGAAATAACAACAAAAGGGTCGGTTTTTGGACAGGTACATTTTCGTTTCTCTTTTTTGTTGCTCTGAAACAATAAACGACCGTGCAGTCCATTTAAAGGGTAAGGTTTTTTTTTATTCATAACCATCATTCAAAATATCTAAAGAGACCTTTGGTTAAGTTTATCTTAAACATGAAGTCACGTTAGTGCTACAAAGTAATTAACACAATATAAACATTTACTACATATTTCTAAGTACAAATAATTATTTTTGATTGCAACATGAAAAAATTGAAAAAATGAAATGTAAAAATTCCGCGATGATATAAGAAATTTATTTTTGTAACATTTTATTATTTTAATGTAGGTAAGTATGTAATTGCATGGGGGCTCTTAAAACAGGTGTAAGGTCCTTTAAAGCTGACAATGTACTATATTTCCGGCCCCTCTGGTGTTTGAATATGCACCGGTGACGGTTACTGTAGTCCACGGCTTGAATGTCTATTCATTCGAATAATCTGTAAAAAAAAGAAATACTATGTAACAAGTACATACGATTAACGATTTTAATTGTTGACATTTCGATACGACCGTCTCATTCGTCATGAGTTACAAAGCATGTGTAGATACATAGGGAGCTCAGGTTAGTATAAAATCATATAAAAAAAAAAACTTTTCACACATCTGTGAATGTAATACTATAGAACAAACGACAAACGAGCAAACTTCACATATTTCTAAGCGGTGCCATCATTATTTGCCTACCGACGGAGTATAAGGC
This sequence comes from Phocides pigmalion okeechobee, assembly GCA_018251015.1. Taxonomy (NCBI): domain Eukaryota; kingdom Metazoa; phylum Arthropoda; class Insecta; order Lepidoptera; family Hesperiidae; genus Phocides; species Phocides pigmalion. The sequence continues at coordinate 8,984 of DWON01003327.1, forward strand.
GGCCGAAAAAACTTTGTTTGTACAACTACTCGTAACGTTTCAATGTAATGTCTGCTCCAAGTGCTTTGTCTATATAAAAAGGGGAAAGATGTACGTCGTTACGTCGAAGGCAAATATCTTTTGTGAAAACAATGTGTGTGGCGAGCGGCAGCGGGAATAACTGCGGATTATTTCTTAACAACAATAATGAAACGAAACCAAATGCTTTCTGATTAAAGGTTGGGGGGACTATAGTTCGACCGGGGAGTCTGATCACCGAGAGAGACCGACCACCGCCGCCTTCATAATCCGCCGTAAAGCATTACTTGTGATTCAGTTGGAGAGGTGCGGTTGCCGGCAACACTTTGAAATGAGGCGACCATCTTAGTCCTCAGGAGTAGCAACGTAGCTACGTTCGAGCTCAGATAGAATTGTAGTTGTGTTTGACGTTGAACGTGAATGTCTATAGGCTGCGACTATTTAACATCAGGTGGTTTGCATGCACGCTTGTTAATCTTCTCACATTAAAAAAAAAAAAGAAGTCTACTTGACAATAAATTGTCGCTGCCACCAATTTCTATTTGTAGAAGAATTCAAATCGATATCACTGACGATTGCTATGTATTTAAGTAACCACCCAGAAAGCCTGAACGTTTTGTTACAAAATTGGGTTAAAATATACGTGGCTTGCCTTAGATTAACGGGAGTTGCATTAATGCTGAGAAAAGTTCGTAAAATTACGAAAAACTGTTTGATATTTAAAATATCCTGGCTATTCCAGTCGTCATTCTCATAATATGAATTTAAAATAATCAGGCTATAGATAATTATTGTGTATTAGTTATAAGTAAGCTGACGATTTATATTTGTTATAAGTAAAGAACTTAGTGAGTGTTAAGGGAACGCGTAACCCATTTATGGAGTTTCCCTTAAATTTATTTCATTTAGTGCGTATAGCATTGCGGCTGTTGTATATCGTGGAAGATTAAAAAAATTAAGAACTTTCTTCAGTCGTGAGTTGGATCTCGTATGTTGTAGGGAACATGGCAGACCATGACCTCCCTAGTTTACTGGGAAAGACTTATATTCCTTTTCAGAAAGAAACTTGTGCATAGCTGTAGAATGAAAAAGGGTTGTAGTTCCCGCTCATGTTTTTCCTTGTACCCTCTTCCTAATACAGCCATTACTTTAGTCCACCGTTTCAAATAATAATGTTCACTCTACACATATAATAAAACTCTAAGTGTGCCGTGTTTGTACAGTAAATATCTTGTGGAAATGTTTTCTAATAGTTAATATGATCGATAAACATACTAAATCTACAATTTTGATTTTTTGTCTATCGGTTATGTATGACATAAACTCACTATAGTTTGTTTGGATTAAGTTTTTGTAATATTTTGTTTTAATAATATATGAACATAAACAAAATGGTATAAAAACAATGCGCGTTCCGCTGTCTGTATAATTAGGTCTTTCAAACTACTCAACGGATTTTATTGCGGTTTCCATCAATAGACAGAGTGATTCAAGAGGAAGGTTTCAAAGCCAAGGCTTCAGGCCAAGAGTTTCAAAGTTTTATAATGTAATATCGTTAACGCATCCATGCGAAGCTGAATTGCGTCGCCAGTTAAAATCCTGCATTATATGTACCGTACTTTATGTATCATTTTTTAGTATTAGTTACATAATAGCTTTTGTAGTGCCTGCCAAATAATAACTTTCATACAAAACTTTCTTTAGATTTATACATTATTTATACAAAAAATATATTTTCTAATTATATTGTTAGACTTCATATTATGTGCAACTTTTGTTTACTTTAATAATATGCTGCCCTTAATACTCAAGCGCACCAAGTCGCGAGTACAGCTAGTCTATAAAATATTTATTTATAATGTTATCTAGTTGCTTATTTGGTAATGGGTATGTAAGTATGTACCCTTTGCTGCAAACTCGTGCATGTAGAGACATTACGTTTTTTACTCTGACAAAGACAAACAGGTTTAACGGGCCGGTGGGCTTTTCATAAAGGATTTATTCACATACTTCAACTATTTAATGCGCAGACTAGAATTCCCTGTGATGTGGATATGGCAACGGCACACAAAGACAAGTACGCGAACGCTAAAGACCCAGAAATAATAGAAATTCGTATTGCATTGTTAAGAAGAGACCAATACTTTTTTGTGATATGTAGGCATGAAGTTACTTATGTGAAGAATGTCATCAAGACGAACTGGAACAGCGTTGTGGAGCATCTTCCAGATATCTCACAGTTATGGAAAGAAGTGTGTGTACAGGAATGTGGTATGGGATAAGAAGTAGTGGCACAAAAACCAGCAGCCTACCGAAATTTAATGTGACATTTTTATGTAACAATTGAATCTCATCCGTTATATTACATGTCATTTCACCCACTCAGGAGGAAATTATTCCAATTTCCAAAATTCTATTCTTTATGCTCATTTACGCCGTGTAAAGAAGCCACTTTAAAAAGTATAGAATTCTGAGTTCAGACTTTTCAGCTGTGTGTTCTGACTCTTTTACGTAAACATAGATTTTATTTTAAGTACGAGGTGAGCACTTTTGGGTTTTTCCAAAATTATTCAGTTCTTAGAAAGAGCATGAAACGTCGGCGACGTCGAGTCGCGGGTGAAATTATATCCATAAGCAATTGGGGCAATCCATTTTCCTTTGAAATGTGATCTCATCACTCGTCTTATGTTCGCTCCTTCTATACTTTAATTATACTATTCTACTATCGTTTTGGTATACTTAAAGATTTAATTTCTAGCAAATCCGCCTGAACTTATTCCATCATAATTATATTGTTTTTTTACATCCATTGGATTAAGTACACCCCTACCTTGTCTCTCGTGTTACTTGTATTACATCTAACCATTGAATAGTCGTGATAAGGCCGCATGTCGTATCGTGTTGTTTTGTGTATCTTTTCATGTAAAGTTAAAAAAATTGTGTTGTATGTATCCTTGCATACTCGTACAATACCTCCTATACATACGTACATCAATAAAGCTCCCAGTCTGCGTGATTTATTCCGACATCTTTACAAATCACCGTCATACTTCAACCAATTTACACAAAATAATAATGAATAGCCCGCATAAAAATCTGTTTGATAGTTTTTACGTTGGCGTTCAGACAGACTGACGCGGTAGGTAAGTTACTTGTAATATGTAGTGATACACAGAGATAGGTTATAGGACATATAAATATGATTATATTTCAAAGGAACCTTCCAGTTTGACCGTAAATTGCAAACTAATTAATATAGCTCAATGTGGATTTAGTTTATATGTTCTAGGACATTCAGATCTTACAAGGGTTAAGATGATAAATTTCATTAATAAAATGAAGTGACACGTTTCATCGTGACACCATAAATGATTCATAAAGTAAAGATAATAAGATTTAAAATTGATTCATTTGTCTGCTGTTATAAAGTGATAAATCACCACGATAGTTTTCTATTTCGAACCTTAACGATATTGACATAAGGATGATATTAGGTAAGAGTGAGTAATTTTGTAGTCTGAATAGCTTCCCCGTGACGGGATATCGCATCGTGATTAATACTCAGATAAGAGTAAAGTAGAGTTTTATAACATAGTAGTGGAGTATACCTTTACTAAGTAGCGACATTAGTAGCGCAGTGGTTGGGAATCGGGCCTCTCACACGGTGATTCCGCGCTTCGAGTCTCACGCATCTCTCATACTTCGAAGTGCGTATTAGTATTTATAATACTTTAACGGAAAAAACATGGTAATCGAAAGTTCGTTGGGCGAAGTCGACCGATCAGCACTTGGCCAGAGCGTGGTGGACTATATCCTATAGCCTTCTTATTCTGAGAGGAAACCCGTGCTCAGCAATGGAACAGTAATGGTTTTAATATCGTATAAAATGTGCGCAGGAGATATAAATTCAGGGGGAAAATGCTCATTATGATAGTTTTCACGAGTTGCAATGTTTCTGATCGATTTCAAGTGAGACTTTTATTTTATATAAGGCTCGTTGTGGATATACATGGGCGGTTGGGACCAATTATCAGGAGGAATGTTTCTGTGCTACTTACGCGTTCGTCAGTTTACAAACATACTGACAGACAACAGCACGTTATCTACATATCTATCAAAAAAGGTGACTGATAGATCAGACATCTAACAATGTTCTGTATGTAATGATCAGCCGTAAACAATGAAGCTAGTATTTTGTTAATTGACTGATAGGTTCTTTATATAAGTTAAGAGAGCTTTAGGCAAATATTTTGAAAATTTTACCCTTCAAGAGCTAAAATTCGGGCGGGAAAATTATGTGAATACATTGTTACATCAACTACAAGTAAAGCCCCGATGTTAACAATACTAATACATATATAATACGCATTTTATTATGAGGTTAAATAAAATACGTATTTGATGTAAACATTGCAGGCGAGGAAGACCTTGTGCTTCTCCATGACCCATCTTTTCTCGGTACCAGCGAGAACTTCATAAATCTTTCATATTATGTAAGTATCTACGTTTTGAGGATACATTACCCGCCGTGGGAGTTGCTTGCAAAGGGGAACTTTAATAATATTCTTGTTTATCTCGTCTCATGTTAAGTAGTCGCTGCATCTCATGGATTTACCTGCTGGTCTTCAGTTAAAGTAGCTATTATCCGTGATTTTGTCCATGTAATTTTAAGATTTTTATCTGCATAATTTTTGGATGTTATTTCGAAGTGTACATATAATCCAGGAAATAATATATAGCGTCATAAACTCATTACTGTCTTTACATGAGTCTCTCTCAGAATGAGATTCTGCAATTGACGATTATCTTCTTACACTTTTGAGAATTTATAAAGAGCTCTCAGGTTATCATTATTAATATCGTTATCGATTTAGGTATTTACTTCCGTATATCAAAGTCATTGTAAACTCAGCATGTTATGTAAGTATCGACATTAAGAAAAGCAGACTGTACACGATGCCAAGTCGTTAGCAAAAAGGCAACTCTTATGCAAATTGATTACCTACTTCAAGAACTCATTAAACTTTTTCTCGGAAGTCAGTGTAACCATAAGTACTTGTAACGTAATTTAAGTGACAAACGAGCATGTAGACCACCTGATAATATGTAGTATCGTTTAATACGCCTGTAATCTAGCAAATTCATAGAAAATAGGACGTAACCTATACCCGTAACCTTTAAACGGTGGTAGGTCTATTGTTTGCCCTGCGAGGTACTACCGTCGCCTTCATATTCCGCAAAGCAATTCTTGTATTTCTGTTTGAGAAATCTTATACGCAAATTAAATGATAACGACATTTTATTTAAGATAAACTGTCGAATAATTCCCACTTTTTCATGTTAAAATAGCGGCAGACGTCGTCATTTGAATTTAGCCCATGTACATTACACATATACCTTTTAACAGGACTTAAATCCTCTCTGAGTCTTTACGTAAATGCGTTGCTACTTCTGAGTACTGAGATAGTCGTTTCGCTTCTAAGTTTTTTTTATGTATATATGAGCCTAGCGATAAGGCGGACGGGCTGCCTGATGGAAAGCAATCACCGTCGCCTATGGACATTTGCAACACCAGAGAAATCGCCAATGCATCGCCGGCTTTGAAGGAGAGCTCTTTCTGCACCTTTTTTGAAGACCTCCATGTCATAGCACTCCGGGAATACCTCAGGAGGAATTTCATTGCACACATCCACATCTTGCACGTCCGTGGTAAAAACGACCTTGCAAATAATATTATTGTATTGGAAATTAAAAATAATGAAAGCTTAAATACACGCTTCGTAATTTCCTTTTTTTAAACGATGCTTCTTAACAATACGTCATTACAATTTTTTTAACTCTAGCCTAATTGTTAGAAATTCAACATAGTGTTAAATTACAAAAACTATCATCAACTACAAATCGCTTCAGAAAAGTTGACATAATTTCTTACTAAACAAATTCATATCGCTTGTTGCTTATACACATGTAGTGAAACTATAAGCAGAAGTCTACGTAATAGATGACAGGATCAAGTTATACTGGTCTGTCAGGACCAAAAAACCCGTGGTACCATTGATCTGCTACTAGAACGTGACGGTATTAAATATTTTATTGGCAGTTAAAGTCAGTTTATTATTCAACTCGAGATTAGGGTAATAGGAATCATTAGGGTGACGAAGATCAGCTACTTTTTACGCCGTTTTCACAGGTCGAATGTTTATATTTTCTAAGTTACGAGTTCATTATTCAAGAATATCATAATGATATTTCGTTATGAAGACTTCAAACCGACTGTCGATCTACCTACCGATGTTCGGTAGATCGAGATTTGGTCTCGATGTATAGAGGCATAAAGTATTCAGAATGAAGTCACGTTACTGTTGTGGTGAAGGTTCTATTAAGAGAGATAATGATATTTTGTTACGAACGTTTCGATTTCGATCGACAGAAGTATAAAGTATCCAGGATAACGTCACAGTCTTATAATTTCAGTTGTGTTGAAGGGTCTATTAAGAGAGAAAATCATGTATGAAACTGGAAAACCACATAACTAACTGGAAAACATTGAAGCTATGGTTAATGGAGCGTACGGAGTTAATATTCCATTTTATAATTTTATTTACATTTACGTGTTAATTACAATAATTAACACCTTAAAACCAAGTATAATAAATGGCTAACCTAAGCTATCTAAAGGGAGTCCGTGTTGCGGCATGGTGCCAAGAACGTTATACGCATTCCCGCCCTGAATATCGATTCCTTGAAAGAATATTTAATGTTCAGATCATTTTAATCGGTCTATAAATAAAAAAAATGTGTATACAATAAGCTACGGGTTACATATTGACATTACAATTTTCTGTCGATAGAATATGTGGAAAATCCGAAATTTAAAATCCCCTTAAAAATAATTTCTGGAGTTTATTCGGTTCACACAAAGCCTTACGGAAAATGTGAATATAATAACGAAAACTATATTACAGGTAGGCGTACTATAGTTCGACCGGGGAATACCACCCCCGCCGTCATAATCCGCCGTTAAGCATTTCTTGTGTTTTGGTTGGAGAGGTGTGGTTGCTGGCTACACTTTGAAGCAAGGCGACCATCTTAGTCCTCAGGAGTAGCAACGCAACGTTAGTTCGAACTCAGATAGGATTTCGGCCGTGTTTGTGGTTGTACGTGGATGTCTATGAGCTGCGACTACTTAACATCAGGTGGTTTGCACGCACGTTTGCTACTCTGCTCACATAAAAAAATTAAAACGTGATATTTGCAAAGGAAATATATCTACTTGTCAGACCTGAATTGAATTTTATACTACAGTAACGATCATCCCGGGAGCCCTAAGCATTTAATAGGGTAATAACTATGTCTTAATTTGTTAGTATTTACGTTTGTTCATCCCGAGATTGATTTTAAAGCCAATCTGATTTACTACGACTACGCCTGATCCTCCCTCGGGATTCAGAGACAAAGGAATCCTGCTTTTAGACGCTTACAACAATAATATTGACTTTGTTATTTATCGCAATGTGGCTAAGAATTAGTGCTTCCGTTTTGAATGATGATATAACTTTCAAGGAATTTGAAAATAGACTAAATGTGCTATAGTTAAAAAAAATATATTTTTTAAACAATTTAAAATAAGAATTCAAATTTTTGTTATTGCTTAAATAAGACTAATACTTAATGTGTTATAATATGTTTTCAGGAGATCTTTTATGTTACCTATGAAAATAATTTCACCGTCATTAAAATAAATAGCATGCATATACTATGTGCACCTAATATACGCTTTTGGCAAAGGGAGATCTCTCACCAGGCGAGTTGTAGTGCCTGGGGGAGCGACCGTGCTCCGAATGTCTCATTTCGGAGTTTGCAAGATATTTATAAAACTTCAATAGCGTGATTCAGGATCGTGTGTCGCCATCTCTTTTCGAGTAGCAGAAAGTCGCCAGACGCTCATGTGCGTTACTAACACCTGATTTTTTTAAATTCTTAACACGCTTTTATTAGCTAGGGTTGTATTTATGTATGTAACGGATTCTTTGAGCATAATTTTCACCAATTTCCAGAAGTCTGATGAATTTGAAACTTTGCTCACGTATCAAGGATCGATGACAATGCAATAATATGAAAAAAAAATTAATAATAGTTAAAAAACCATAAAAAAACACGCATTTATAAAAAATCCAACTAAAGAAGTGTAAATAAGAAAAAATATTGCGATATAAAAAAAGCGCAAGGTGCTTTTTCAGTGATTTAATAACACCACGCACCCCAAGGTATTTTTCACATCGCATTTTTTTTCATCTTATATATTGCGGTTGCCGGCTATACTTTGAAACGAGCCGATCATCTTAGTCCTCAGGTAGCAATGTTTCTACGTTCGAGCTCAGATAGTGGTTGTGGTTGTACAGATGTCTATGGGCTGCGACTACTTAACATCAGGTGGTTTGCATGCTCGTTTGCTTCTCTTCTCCCATAAAAAAACCTGGTATGACAAAAATTTGCTAATTTCCCTCAGTTTCGTTATACCGAGGTTACACTGTAATAATATAAATCCTATGTATTCTAATAAATTATTAAAGCTTAATAATGTTGGGTACATTATCTATGGACATGAATGAACGATTAATGCTATGAAATAATTCCGACGAACATTTTCGACGAATCTCATTAACCCACTTAACGCAATTTAGTTAACAATTAATAAGCAAGATACTGATCATGTTAATTACGGCTTATAAATCAATTTATCGTAGTCGAATATAGTGTTTACTACAAATCAGTGGCTTAACAACCTTATTCTACTAACATTTGGAGAAAATAATATGAACAATTTTAATAAATACGTTTTAAGTTATGACTTTTTGTCGCGCATGAGTTGATATTATAGTGCACTTCATTATTTTTATTTTTTTTATGTGAGAAGAGTAGTAAACAAGCATACAAATCACGTGGTGTTAAATAGTCGCAGCACACAGATAGGTATCCACGTACAACCACAAACACGGCTGAAGTTCTATCTGAGCTCGAACGTAGGCGCGTTGCTACTCCTGAGGACTGAGATGGTCGCCTCGCTTCAAGTTGTGGCCGGGAACCGCACCCCTCCAACCGACACACAAGTAATGCTTTTTATTACTTTAATATACACAACATTAAGTTACCAGTTCTTCTACTGTAGATGTAATCTTACTTGTAAAATATATGTATATCTGTATAACATTTAAAAATAACATAACTTCATATATTGTAATTGAACTTTCCTAACTGTGTTCCCGGGATGGGCG
>DWON01003328.1:0-18270 GCA_018251015.1 Phocides pigmalion okeechobee
TATTTGAGATTGGACGTGGTTGTCCATGGGCTGCAGTGACCACTTCACATCAGGTGGCCTGCATGCCCGTTTCTTACTCTTCCACAATAAAAAAAAATTATCGATGTTCATTTGCCTATATTGCAAACCAGTCTTACGGCTCGTGGTCATGGCTAACCACTGTGAATGTTTAGATGTGACGACAAGCCATACAAATTACTCGACGTATTTTCAATGAAACATTGTTAATCGTACCCGTTACTTCCCTACTTCCTTACTAATCGTGTAAATGTAAGTTTTTTATTTTAAAAAATATATTTTGGCAGACAGATAGTTTGTTAAAAAATTTGAAAATGTAGCAACTTCAAACCTTCAAATTAATATTGCATTGACTATAGCTGTTTAGATTTTTTATATATTTCTCGTTATCTATGATCTTTGATATTTATTTAACGGCTTCAACGCGAGCGAAGCCGCGAGTAAAATCTAGTAGTAAATATATTTTGATTTTGATCGACTTTAACAATGCCGCAATATGTACAGACTAACGGACACGTGCTTCCAAGTTTCGTTTTAGTAATGATAACAATATAAACAATTGATATGACGAAATTGTAAGGGTTTTTTGTAACCATTTGGTTACGGTATACCAAAAAGAAAATAATGCCAGCATTATCGTCCTAGACCGTTAGTTTCCCCGACGTGATCTATCACGTGCGGCGAGGCGGTCCATCCATCAGCCGGCTACAATATCAAAACAAATATAGGCGTCATTTATCTCTTATTGGCAAGAACTTTTATTTCAGCCAAACTACAATAGGATGTCCAAAATGGGCAGTGATACTTTTTGCGTGTCACTGTGCGACACACAAAATATACCATGATTCCCTCAGGACTATTGACCGTAATAGTGTTTTTATAGCAGTATTGAACTCATTTGTGTTTTGGTTCAAAGGGCTTGGTTATTAAGGTAGATAGGCGTATATGGAGATACTAACAAGATGCGTTTTTTGTGTTCTACCAGAAGCAACCTAGCGTGCAGGCTAATTAATGTTAAAACATCTCTGCTGTTCATGGATCATCTGACCTCAAACCAGACTATAGTCCTGTTTGGGGTCATGTATAGCGTTGTTACTCCTGAGTAATGAGACGGTCGCTACACTTGTAAGTGTAGCCGGTCCCGGCACTTCTCCAACCGAAACACAAGTTATATTTGACGGTCGATTATAAGGGCGGTGCTACCACCCCGGTCGAACTGTATTTCCTCCTAGAAAAATATATAAAAATCTAACGGAATTCAACTTCGTTCGACCATGAAGATTCGTAAAACTTCCGCTAATATACACGATTCTAAAACATCTTAATTCTATTGACCAGTAAAACTTAGATTTAAAGTGAATTAGCTTAGTACAAAATTGATATAATATGAGCGTCAAGCACGACAGTGGTATTACATAGGCTGTGTACGATAGATATCGTACGCCATTGCGGTGGTTGCGGACGCTTCCGGCCAGGGATGGACTTCCGGTCCAGGCTAGCGCTCTCAATTTTTGATATCCGGCCTTTGCGTTTTGAACTTCACATGATTTTGAATAGTTTTCAGCTTTTTAGATAGCCAATATTCCTGTTCTAAAATATACTAGTGATAGATATTTAGATTATTCGTTTCTTTATTTCGTTCCGTTTAACCGTTCTTTGTCCTCTGAGACTATCTTCGAGCCAACATTCAAATAATATTATGTTTGATTGCAGCGATGATATTCATTCATTCGGTCAAATATCTGTTATGTTATCTTTATATATTTTTTTGTAAATAAATTATCTTGTATGTATATTTTACGACCTTATAATATTATGAAATTCAAATGCGTTCATATATTTATATTGATAAGGTTTTCACCTAATGAATGTAAAGGTTACAATGTAAAATCAGTACATCTCCTGTGAGCTCCCTGTTGGCCAACGAGGACCGGGAAAACACCAGGCGGGATAACACTCTGTGCACTCCTTTTAAATATTTCATCGATACTTTACACATTATATAGAAAAGCTTAAGATATGTGATAAGACAAATGAGCTCGGCAGATATGAAACATTGGGATAATTTATCAATTATATTATCAGAAAATGTGCACGAAAGGATATTTTATTAAATGGAAATAAATATAGCATAATAGAAACCAAAAATACACTATTTAAAGAAAAGAGATTTAATTTATAACAGAGAACCAGATATTAAAAAGTATCTTGAAAATTAAGATAACTCAATGCATTTAATCGATACTTACTCGATACTTTTATAAAAAAATATACCTAACTATGGACAGAAGCCGGTGTTACGTTAGAGCAGTCTTCCGTGGGTCAGACTGCTTTAGATGTTTCATATCAAAATATCATGAATAATTATACACAATGGGAACTTCTATATAATGTTGTTTTATTGCCACATAATATTTACCTTTTCCATTACAATTGCTGATTTTGCATCGTAAAGTTAAGGGACTGAAACTCCCTAAAACTTATAAACAGTGGAATTGTTGCGGTATCGCCAACGAGCGATAAGGGAGCCCTGCGTATATTGTTATGATGGTCGTAAATTATATCGCTCAGCTGGTAAACAGTAGTTTGTAGAGTCTGGCAACATTGAGGTTACAGTTACATATATATCTGTGCGTTTGTGTATATAGTTCATAGTTTTCAGATTTTATTGTCTAGCTACTTCAAAGTTTATAATTCGGTAAATGCGAAAGGAAAAATGGTACATCACTGGTTTTCGTAATAAGACAATACCTCCAATATTGTTATTTAAATAAATTTATACTTTTCTTTAAATATTTCATAATTATTTAGTTCTTGTTTCTGTAAAAAATTACAAAATGTAAATATGCCGATATATTGCTACGTGAGCCATGTAAAACAGTTGCCTTACAGTAGCCCCGGAAACACTCAAAAGTGGGTAAATTTAGTATTTGATCTTTTGTTCGGTTCAGTACCGGTGTGGTTTAGGAAAAAAGAATATTAGGAAAACCCCAAAAGAACACCAGAATATACCTGTACGTATCTATTTATTTAAAAATAATCGCTCGTAAGTTCCGTAAAAACTTGAAAATGGCTCAATGGAGCCAATGGACTTGATATTTATTTTACTCATTTTAATATCTATTTTGTTTCTCCTGAACCCAGATTTAGTACAAAAATAAATTGAGGTAACCCCCAAAAGACAATTGAAAATAAAAAAAAAACATTAAATGGTTAACTTTAGATAGGACTTGGCACTTCGGATAACTTTAAATAGTTGGCGTTCGTTCAAACCAAGTTTAGATGATACTTAACATTTTATCATTTGGTTTAACAGTTAAGGAAAATATCGTGACAGAACATATGTATGTATATGACAGAGATTTCTTTGCAATGTTTCAAAGATATGTCAAGTCTCCAAATCCGTGCTTGGCCATCGTGGTGGACTATAGTTTAACCTTCCTGTTTTTGAAGAAATCTGTACTCAGTAATGGGATTAACGGGTTAATTTTTTTATGTGGGAAGGGTAACAAACGAACATGTAAACAACCTGATGTTAATAGTCTGTTAATAGTCTGATGTTAATAGTTTACTTCAACGTGTAGCCGGCAACCGCAACTCTTCAGCCGAAAGACAAGTAATGTTTTGCGGCAGATTATGAGGACGCCGGTGGTACCTCCCCGGTCGAACTATAGTTCTACCACCTATAAAATAATCGATAATGAAGATTGGTGAAGCCGATCAAATCGATCAACCTATAGCTTCTACATGATCGTAAGTGGAGTAAAACGATTAATTATTATATGTATAGATTGTTTACTGCTAATACAGTGCTATAGAAGCTTTGTTTGGCCTTACACTGAAAACAAACATAGATCCATTAACTGAATAAACACGTGTAATTCCGCCAAACTGTAAGCAGTGCGTGGGCGGAGGCTCGTTATTGGCCGTACGCCAGCTTAAATAGCCTCATTTAAAGTTCTGTTGGCTTCAACCCTTTTTACGTACCACTATTGGGCATAGACCTCTCTCCACGTGTTAGAGTGGCCAATAATATATTCGAACGCGCCGCTCTAATGCGTTTTGAAGGAGATCGGTATTGGCGGACGGATTAGCGAAATGCTTTTTAAATTGAAAGCTTCATGCAGTTTGAAATGCTTTAAACCTATGCATGATTTGTAAACGTATAACAAGGGTTGACCGTTGTCATTTATTGATATTGATGAAATCGCAAATTAGTGAATAAATGACGAACCTATGTGCTAACAAACATGTGAAAAGACAAGAGAAGATCTTTTTCAGGTGGTACCATCACGGTTGCACTCTATATGGTTTTGCTGAAGATGTACAAAAACCTACAATATATCATAGCGACAAAGAGCAGATGCGTCTATCTGCAAGGTGCCAACGAAGCAGGGCAAGCTAGACGCTCAAGTCACGCTCGCCAGAAGCGAACAAGTTGTGCAAACTTTTTGCACGTCTATACTACACGTTGACTGTCATGTTGTGATATTAAATTTTGACATTCTCATAAACACACCTTTTTTAATCAAAATCAAAATATTTTTATTCAAAGAAAATTCTTTACAGAACTCCTTTTGAACGTAATAAACTATACTAAGTCATAAGGTGTTTTATTTTGGGGAAGAGACGGTGAAAGAAAGTCCCAAACACATATTTTCCTTTTGAAATATACAAATTATAACTTAAATTAATGGAGTAAGTGGAGCTTGAGCCGTTGCAGACCATATGAGTTCATCTTCTTCATAAAATATGTATTCAAGATATTACTTCTATAACATAATTAATTATAACTTATTATAACTTACCTCTACGTGAGCTTTCTCCCCGCAGGATCCTCGGTGTTTGACGGAAAGTTTATGCAGAGTTTATAGAGTTTTTACACGTGTTCTTGTGTGGCGTGTCTTGGCATGATATTAAATATTAAATAGATTCAATAATTTTGGTACCGACTTATTTGAGTCGATACTTTAAAGGTGGGAGAACTATAGTTCGACCGTGGAGGTACCACCGCCGCCCACATAATCCGCCGTAAAACATTATTTGTGTTTCGGTTGGAGAGGTGCGATTGCCGGCTACACTTTGAAGACAGGCGACCATCTTAGTCCTCAGGAGTAGCAACGCATCCATGTTCGAGCTTAGATAGGATTTCAGTTTTATTTGTGATTGTACATGGACATCCATGGGCTGTGACTACTTACCATCAGGTGGTTTGCATGCTCGTTTGCTACTCTTCACACATAAAAAAATCTTACTTTTTATGGATTTTACTTATACGCAATTATGAATAGATTTTTACATGAGGAGAGTAGGAAACGAACATGCAGCCTACCAGATGTGAAGTAATCGCTGCAGCCCATACAAATACAACCTCAAAGAGTACTGAAGTTCTATCTGCGCACGTACATATGTACCTGTGTACTCCTAAGGACTAATATGATCATCTCGTTTTTAAGTGTAGCCGGCGACGGACCTTTCCTAACCGAAACATAAGAGTTGCCTTGCGGCGGATTTCGAAGGCGGCGGTGGTACCACCACGGTAGAATATATGATCCAACCACCTGCCATTACATTAAAAGTCTGTGGTATGTACATAATGATTAAATCTATTTAGGATTTGTATGTTTGTTGTTATGGTATATATCTTTATATGCAACCGTAACACTTGTTTCAGGAACGATCGTCACTATATCTATATACAGCCTAAAGCATTTTTATCATTACCAACTGATTTATGCAGGAGACGATCATCCTAGTCAGATCATAGTAGATCATTCAGGAGACGCAAAAAACTACGGTTGACTCAAGAAAGGAGTCGTGTTTTATTTCGAGTTGGCTGCAGATGTCGTTGTTGCATGCATGCTCATTTGCTAAAAGTATTTAAAATGTTTATCGATTATATGTTTTATTACTTAGCACCATCATAAATCGCGTTCATTTCATTGTCCGTAAACCGCGCATTCATTCTCTATTCGTCGTTGCAAATAGAGACAAAATGTCTGGCAGCCGAAACATTGAATCCTGCTATAGTGGGAGAGTAATTACAGTAGGACATTTAAACACTTCCACCCAGCGCAGTGGCTTTTAACGTAACCGGCGACCACTTCGCGGTAAATAATAAAATCCATCTGCTCTGCACTCGACCGGCCATGAAATATTCGTCAGGAATTTATTCCGCAGTTGAAACGTTCCGCGGGCAGCTCCGCTCGCTAAATTGTTTCGAGTGCACTCATTGGGAAAACGGTACACTCGAAACCAGAAAGATACGTCGCGAATGACCTTCTTTCATAAAAGGTAAAATGTATGTAACTGGCTGCCGTATCCCGAGGAATGGGGAATTCATTGGTTCAAAAAAATTCAAGTTGTCCAAGACCGTAGTAGAAAGAATGTACAACGAACGAAGAAAGATTGCCTTAAAAGTTTGCTACGTAGTAGAACAACAGGGGAGGTACCGCAATAGCTCTTATGATCCACCGTAAAGCAGTTCTTGTACTTCGGTTGGGGAGTTGCAACTGTCGATTATACTTACAAGCAAGACGATCATCTCAGATATAGCAACTTATCTATGCACGACGATAGGCGGGAGTAAGTCCTGTTTTTTTCTATTATTATTTTATTTTGTAAACGATCATAAATAAATGGTCATTGCAGTCTTTAAACATCTCCAAGATTAGATTTCTAACATAAAAAAAATAGTTTTCAAAGGTCTATGAAGTTTATCAATTTGTATTTTGCCAGCGTGATGAACCAAACCCTTCATTTGATAACGATCTTGATAAAACGGTATATTATTTTAGTTTACAGATTATCCCCTCCAGTCCGGTACTCAGCGAACACGTCACATTCCGCACGTAATTTATTTCACCGTAAATTTTCCGAGTCATCCGCATACGGGCTCACGGCAACCTGCGAAAACAGTTTTGAGTGTACTCATGCGAACCCAATTTACGGAAAGTCATATTACATTAAGTATATCAGTTCTAAGCGCTAAAATTAATGTACTATTAGAAGAAATTAATCTTCAAATTAATGTAAAAAAAGCTTGATTTATTAGTAAGCAAACCATGGGATGAAAGGGAAATTAAAGAAATATGAAGAGATTAAAGAAGACAACGCTGTTTCTTTTTAATATAGGTGACGCTCTGTACAAATTGTATTACATTAAATTATGAATAACATCAGACACGCAACTTCATCACAGGGTAAAGTAAAGATCAATAGTATTTATTCAAAGATGACTCCTACAGAACGCCTTTTGAACGTCAAAAAAATAGCAACGCCTCGAGAATGCTACGCAACGAAGAAGGGGCGAAAGAAACTCCATGGGTGTTGTTATGCATCTTTTAAAATATACACAATCGTACATAACAATTTCAAACATATTGCGTTACTGTGGCTACACTCATTCATATCATTTAAGTAACATATGTACACTGAATTGTTTTCCAAAACGCGTATACTTAAAAATAAAAATAACGTTTATTCCAATTGAGAAGCTTTTCAAATTTTATTCTTTAAATTTGGAAGCGATGGTCATTGGAAATTCAACAGCCATATATTTTACGAATGTTTTCAAACCACTTTGAGCAATATCCAACAATTTTATTTCCAGCTCTTGTTTGTATCATGTGACTTATTCAAAATTCAAAGCTACGGACGCTGGATTTGAAGTGAACGGGGTTCGCTTTAAAAATAAAAACTCAGGCATAAAGCACTCGGACTGGGAATTTATTCCAGAGGTGAAATGTCTGGGAAGCTATCCCGGATTAACACGAGAGCTTAGTCGCAAAAACTGTTTCCATTGCACTCGAGCGGGGCCTATCGACTTATTTGAAGTATACTGGAACCGAGCGAATATAAATTATGTTGTATTATTTGTTGAATACGTTTTTTTTATTTTGATAGAGTAAGAAACGGGCATGCAGGCCACCAGATGTTAAGTGGTCACTGCAACCCATGGACAACCACGTCCAATCTCAAATAGAACAGAAGTTCTATATAATAGTGGGCGCGGATGCGTTCCTACTGTAGAGGACTAAGATACATTCAGTTTTATAAATACATACAAGATGGTCGCCTCCAATAATGTGTATCCGGCAAACACACCTCCCCAACCGAAACACAATACATGAAGAACATGTCACTTTACGGCGGGTTATGAGGGTGGCGGAGGTGCCGACCCGGGCGAGCTCTAACGGCTCTACCATCTTAAGACGGTAAATAAAGTGCTTGTATTTGTGAAAAAATTGCCAAAGTCTAACATTATAAGAGAGCGGTCTTTCGATTGTGTAGGACAGTAACTCCAAGTATCATTTCTTTAAACAGAAATCTTTTGATTGCGTAGATAATTAACAAATATCTGCAATTTTGAATTTAAGAAATTACGTGATTTATAATATTAAACTAATATTATCGCGGAGTTTATACATTTTTACTATGTTTCGGGTACTCACGATTAATGATTTTTGATTTTTTGATTACCAATATTTCGAACCAGTGGCATGTCTCGCGGTCACAGCGAAACTCGTTAATCGTGAGTACCCGGTACAAAGTAAACATATGTAATTTGTATTCGTGCTTTACCATATAACTTAAACTTATTTTAATCTTACATTACTAATATAAATACAGATAAACGTAATCATTTTTGGGTTCGCTCACAACGCTGGCGACGCAAATAATTGCTAAAGTATTGGAATTTACGGATATAAGGATATATCGCATTGGAAACGCCACTTTCTGTGTGTATTCATAAGTCACTGTCACAGATAGTGGCACTGATAGATCAGTCCGCTTGCCGCCATCAATTACCTGTTATTCATTGGTTTTATATGAGAAGAAACAAACGAACACGCAGTCCATTGATGTTAACTACTCGTTGCAATCCGTACACTTCAACATACAGCCTTAGACAAGACAAGTTCTATTTGAGATACCATACTTGAGAACATACGTGACTTAACTAGGAGGGTTTTAGTAAGTCAAAATGTCCCATAACTCGATCTTTCCCTCAAAAGGTCGGATAGTTTCTGAATATTTCCCCCCAACAACAAAAATAAACATATTTTGTGAGATATATTCACGAAAATGGCTGGCTTAGTTCAAAAAGCTCGCATTCAAAACATGTGACATTAAATTCCCATCAGTGGTCAACGACGCAGCCCCCAGCAGATGGGTCCTGTTTACGTAATGAGGTGAAACCGCACGCCCAGGGCTCCGCAACATTCTGGTACACGTTACATTTTTTATTCGCGCCCACTCGAGGTTGCTAATCCCTGACCTTTCACGTTGCGGTTAGGAAATTACTCTCTTGTGAATTTAAATCCAGATTCACGTTTGAAATGAATCCGTCTTCATAATGCGGGTACGTAAATACACCTCCATAATTTAACATTTCAAAATTGCGCCACTAGTCAAATATCAAATTTTAATTTATATTTCAGGGACCGAGCGAACTTTATGAAGGCTTTTTCTGTCAGGAAAATAATTATGTTTTTCGAATCGATGTCTTTTTTGACATGCTCTACAGTGTAAGAGGCTTGATATTCTGAGATCCCACAAGCAGAAAGTGGAATATTTATATATATGCATATGTCGCTCATGTAGCAATATTCAGATATCGATTTTGTAAATTATACAGAAGCAAGAAAAAATGAAATGTTTAAAATAAGAGTATGTATTTATTTAAACAACAATACTGAGTGTTATAACGAAAATTAGCAATTTAGCAACTACGAAATATATTTAAATATTTTTTTGAAGATATATCAATATACATATTACTACATGAGCACAATGTTGTAATTCTTACACTACTTTTTCGATACAAAGTACAAAACAAATCGATGAAATAAATCGTTTTTTTTTGTTATTTTTAAAATTTTATTTAATACATCTTGTTCACAAAATTCCATTTAAAGGAAGTGAATAAGACTTACCTCTAGTTGTACGTCTCATAATCTATACGAATAATATAATTGTAATAGGCCGCTACGGTCAGTGCAGATTTATTAATGTATTCCTTCACTTAACATTTTGTGTTCGTTTCATTCCAACCGGTCTATAAATGAAAAAAATCTAAAAGATGCGACGTGAGAATTTCTGTCAGAAAATCTGGGAAATCCCAAAAATGTAAGCTCACGTAACCGTTGTGCCGGCAGCAGCCAGTAAACAATAAAATTGGACTTCAAAATGTCTCTACGTGTTAACATTCCACTCGATAAAACTCTTGAATAGTAGAGATTTTATGTTCAATTTTATTTATGTCAAATAAAATCGGAAAGCAATACATTGTAAACAGCATCGAACATGTTGACCTGTTTCGCGCTTGCACATGTCACGTTTACACATGTCAGGCTAACTCATGTCGGTGCACATGTCGCGACACGGCGATACATTATGCATGGAGGCATGTCGTCGCGGATAGGATTGGAAATGTTATTGAAGGTCGAATTTTTTGCTGGGTATGAAACTCACACAATATTCAGCGTAATTGCCTTCTGTAATGCATGTTACTAGTACTGATAGAGATAAGTATTTTATAAATTATTCACTGCTATACAAATGGATTTGTGCTCATCAATGAAGAAGGGTAGGCAAGTGGTTATTATTCCTTAGGTTGGAATCACGTGATTAATTTGTTTTTCTTTTTATGTGAGAAAAGTAGCAAATGAGCTTGCTAGCCACCACCGTACAGCCACAAACACGACTGAAGTTACACCTGAGCTCGAACGTAGGTACGTTGCTACTCCTGAGGATTAAGTTGGTCGCCTCGCTTCAAAGTGTCGCCGGCAACCGCACCTCATCAACCAAAACATAAGTAATGCTTTACGGCGGATTATGAGGGCGGTGGTGGTATTCCCCGATCGAACTATATGTATTTCTCTAAACTTTAAATATATATCAATATATCTTTGTTTAATGTAAAGTTATCAAAATTTTAGGAACTTTGTACAATTTTTGTAAACAGTAGTAAATACGTGAACCATAGAGAAGTAATATTATTTTTAACAACGCAATGGAAGACGCACGTTTCAAATACGCAATAAATAATTTCTCTAATCATATGCTCGTTAAACGAAAATGTTGTATTGTATTGTAAATCGCATTGCCAAGTTTAATGAAAGCCTTTTGTTTGTTATCTCCGCCCTGATTCATCTTGCGGGGGCAGGTTGCGGGCGGACTGCCGGCAGACCGCGGGCGAGCCGTACAGATACGTTTTACGATCGCATGCCATTTAAATGTCATGTTTATTATGGAACGCTTAATTACGTCGAAGAACACCCTTTTGACCCCCGACGCAATAGGGATGTTATAAGTTTGAATCCTGGTTTATTATATCTAAAGTCTATTATTATTATTATAAACAAGCTGTGCCCGCAACTTCGTCTGGTGTCGACATGTCAATCATGACATACATCGACATAACTTCTTTATTTGTTAATCCATTTAAATAAAAAAAACACAAAATATTAAGTGAAACCCATTACAATATAATCCTGAAAACTGCATTAAAATCGGATCCGTTTCTGAGATTAGCGTGCACAAACATAGACATACAAACAAAATAAAAGAACATTGTTTTGGGTTCTCTTGCGTGTATAAAAACACTTCATTATACATCTTTAATCATATATGCCGTGTACAGACAGCGATCAGTTACAGTTTTATCATATATATTGATAAGTGAATAATTTTATGTGACATGTATTTTGAATTTGCTAGCAAACGTACGTCACACTGTGTCTACGAGTTATCTCCACGAAGTAGCGTAATAGCTAAGAAAAGGAGTGAAAATCTTTTAAAATTAACCGAAAAAAGATACGACTTGCAACTTATCTCCGACGTCACGTAAACAAGCTCGGACATATCCCAACACGTCGCCGGAACATTCCTCTGGGAATTGCTAACACAAAGAAAACTCAACTCTATTCGTATAGAGGCAAGGATGACAATACAATGGCAGTTGTGAATTTAAACTTGAAAACACCTCAATTTTAAAGCAAGCTGGACTGTAAACTGGACTGAATTTTTAAAATCCTAAAGTTTAAAGTACAGAACAGTGTTTATCAGTTAAAGTTTAGTTCATGTGTGATATATGTATGTCGAACAATTATGAATGGTTGAGTGCAGTGGCAGTTTAATAAAGGTTATCGCAGGGGAGGTACCACCGCTGTATTCATTATATGCCGTAAAGTAGTTCTTGTGTGTCGGTTGGAGAGGTGCCGGACTAAATAGGATAAAAAACACAACACTCAGAAACCAGTCAATGCACGAGCCCTTTCAATCCAAGTTCTGGCAACCCCACTACCCCATAATACTCTCTGCAGATAAGAAGAAGAAACTACCCACAATTATTTCTAGCACTTTAAACGAAACAAGCATTAAATAATGCACGTGTGATTCAAGCGAAAACTTGTTCAATTTGTGAAGTTGGATACTGCTCACAGGTTTACCAACTTCATTATTCCGCCCCAACTGGGAACAATTCTTTAAAGTAATTCAATCTTGCAAGTTGGCGTGCATGCACTGATGCACTTGACAATGGTATCATAAACTAGTGCCCGCCCCCAAGTTTAGATGCTTTGAATAATACGTTTTCTCTGTTGTTTCTTTAAGGGAGTCTAAGAGAAAAATACAACCCGTACGTTTTTTTAATTTAAATAGAACTAAACGGTAAGTATATCCTCTCAAATAAAAACAGATCTTCCAATTCGTTTAGCAAACGACGATAACGTTATGATTAAGTTCCTGGCCACTAATTTTTAAATAAATAAACAAAAAAAGTAACGTTACGTGTTTCATCTCTCTTTTGTTTATTCTTTAATAAAAATTGTCTCATAGCTCTCCAACTTAATTGTTTGTCATTTATTATCGTAGCTTTACTCTACATTTTGCTCTCAGGAAATTGGATAAAATTTGAAACGACGCAGTTCAACATAAAACCATGTAAGAAAAGGAAATCAGTAAGAAACAAAAATACTATCAAAATGAGAACTTATGCTCTGTCTTTTTTTATAAATTCATTAGCTTTTCCTTGCGGCAATGACTCAAATAGGGATACCATAATGTTGTATATCGATACGTAATCGATATCCGGGACGTCTCCCACATTAGTGCCCCTAAGCCCATCGGCTACAGATGCGGGTACATAATCGTATTATACACGCTCCCGTAGGTACTGGGGAGTGATGACACATCTCGTGACAGTATTACATACCATACTGACAATCACATATGTTTATATGTGCACGAGTACCTCGCCACCTCATCCGTGTTTAATAACAATCGTTTTTTTATTTGCATTCGATACAATTTGTGTATAGAACTATTTAAGAGAGATTGATTATCCCAAAAACTTAATTTAGGGTGAGGGCTGTGATAATTAAGCCGGAGTGCAATCCCTAATGCAGGCCCAGGCGAAGAGTTTACCTAGAGGCCCATTTCACCCGCGCAAAGAAGTTGGAACGCGCCGATGATGATGATGATACTTTCAATAAAAAATGACTAGTATTTTTCTTATCTGTTTCTGTATTACAACATAATACAATACATACAATACATATATAATATACAATTTAAATATAACAATTGTCGTATTACATACAGACATAGCCTTGTTTGGATTTCCTTGTGTGAATTGTCCGAAGATAATATAACATGCAATCACGTTTGATCAATGCCGCTGTTGACAAGAAGAGTTGGTTCGTATCTCGCGTAGATAACTGCATTTGCTACTCGGCACGGGAATGCGACTAACGGTCTTGGTACCTTGCAGCATGCGCGCGATGATCGGGTTAACCTTATACATAATTAGTTCTAAAGCGCTCATTGTAAATATAGATTCGGTATACAAGCAAGGACAATTTAAAGTTACACTAAAGAATAAAACTTTGTAAATAATTGAGAGTTGTACAATAAAACTTTGCTGCACTGTGCTGAGACAAATCCGATAGAGATACAAAGCAAATATTACGAAGTTAGCGAAAGGTTTCAGTTCACTCGCTTGCACGTCTTGTCACAAAAGGAAATTACATTCACGTCTCTTTGGCAACTCGATCTCCGAGATTCAATAAGTTATATTGTTCCTTGTGTCTCTATACCACGTCCTTTGCTATTTAAAGAGCAATTCTTGTATGGATTACTTAATAACTTCGTCGAAAACGACTCCGAATATATCAGATGTTCCTTATATTTTGGACATAGAAATTGTTCTTCACAAAAATAAGTGAGCATTTGTTTTGGCGTACTTCGTCCTTGTAGTGTCATGGTTTTGTGTAGCTATTGTAGTTATAGTACATATAATTTACGTGGTAATATATTGGCAACTTTAAACTATTATCGCGGAATTTATACATTTCACTATATAACGGGTACTCACGATGAACACTTTTTAATTTTTAATTGCCGATATTTCTAACCAATTACATGGCTCGTGGTCTAAACTGCGTGTAACTCCTTAAAATTTCAAAATAACTGCCTTTTTACAATAAAATATGTTTTATTTGTGAATTGGTGAAAGCTTGTGCATTAGACTGATAAATTGGACATAATTCAATGAGTCTTATAATAAATATTTTTTCTAAAAAAAATATGATTTAGGTAAACGTGTAAAATGCATGTCTGTAAGTTTGGCAAATATTTGTTTAAAATTTATCAGGTTAAATTAAAAAAAATCTATACACTTTTTTTAAATTTAGTAAACGAGCGTGCAGACCATGTTAAATGGAAGAACATTCACGTCTAACATCAAACAGGACAACTTCCTCACTGACGTGCATTACCCACAGAGGTGTTGTTACTCCTGAGGACTAAGTTGATAACCTCGTTTGTAGTTGTAACCGGCAACCGCACTTATGCAACCGAAACATAAGGAATGCTTTACAACGGATTACGAGCGCGACGGTAGTACCACCCCCGTGAAGTATGAAAATACTACAATTTTAGCAAAAATCAACATGAAGCACAAAACGAAATATTTCCGACGCGGATACGTGGGTACCGCGACAATTCAGCGGAAATTGTATCCGCGGAAGTTTCGCTGATATCTGGATTTTCATCTCTTTTTTTGATTTATTTCATATAAACGTTTGAATGTTCAATGAACACTAAAAAGACTTCAAAGAATTTGTCCAATTTCATGCAACTTCAATACACAACTTCATCTCTTATTCTTAATTTCGAAATAATATTTTCTCTTAATTTTTTTGCAGCATTGAACTAGAAGTATACTCTTCCCAAAAAACAAGTAAATTGTTGAATAAGTTATGGTGTTATATGGCAATAAACATAAAGAAGCCTACAGACGACCTCAAAACCTCTTTTATTGAAGTCGGTTTAAAAATTGCTGAACTTCCCTTGTTAACCGACTTCCCAAAAATGGGAAAGCTCAATTCGTTAGATTCAGTCGGAATTTTCGTTTCTCCCAGTATAAAAAAGCAATACTAGTGCCAAATGGTTGTTAGGGTTTGGAAAGCGAGCGGAAAGTCATCACAGGCATTCGAAAGAAATCTGAGGGAGATGTATTTGAATCGTGTATCGCTGAGGCGACGAATAGTTCGATCTTTGATGAAAGGGAAACTTGCGTCACACTTAAGATCCTGTTTGACGTCTCAGTATGCGGCGGGTATTATGTGAGCTCATGTTTTATGAAAATAAATTAGATAAAATTGTGGCAAATATGTATTATGGTTGTTTGACTGTGGTCACGTCAGTATCTCTATCTCTAAATATTATAAAACAAAGTCCTCCGTCGTGTCTGTCTGTCTGTTTAGTCGTGATAAACTAATAAAGTACTGAACGGACTTTCGTACAGTCTGCAACAGGTAGAGTGATTCGTGAGGAAGGTTTTAGTGCATAATAAGATAAGTTTTTTTTTAAATGGGCGAGAAATTGAATAGTTAAATTAAATATAGTAATTCAGTCGTCGTTCGAAATAGATGTTTCTAACTGTTCGTTTTTCCAACTGGGTAATGACTGGATGCATGTATGGAAGAAAAGTAAAGTAAATAAATATAAACTCTATTACCCGAGCGAAGCTGGGCCGGTTTACTTGTCTCTTATTAGTAATAAGTGGTTGCTGCTCCCATTGTTTGCCGTAAAACAGTTCTTGTGTTTCGGTTGGAGAGGTACCGTTGCCAGCTACTCCTACGTGTAAAAAGACAATCTCAGTTCTCAAGAGTAGCAACACATCTAAGCACGACGTCGAACAGGATTGTTGTTTGTTTGAGATTGAACTTGAATGGTCAGAGACAACAGAGACTATTTAATATCGGGTAACGTTCGTTTGCTACTCTTTAGACACAAAAAACTATCTACATAAGGTTCTATTTTATGGCTTTGCAGATCCATGCAGTGTTTTTATAGCTTTGTATATCTATGCAGTGGTTCAATATTATGATCACGAGGTGAAATATGTACAATAGGAATATGAACCCGGGTTTAAACAATCTAACAGTGAGATTTCTAAAACTCGGGTATACTCATTGCATAGAAATGTTTGCAAATGCGATTCTCTTGTTAATTTCGAAACCAATTCGAAATTGGCTACACATGGACTAAGGAAAAAAGTAGCATTCTATGCGTCGCCTACAAAAAGTTTATTTGATTTGAGTCATTTCTATTAGCTAACAATTCTCTAGTCGGTGTATGGTTGTATGCGAAATATTCAACTAGCAAGCAAAATGGTCGGCCGACGCCCCACGTTAAACGTAGCGTTCATACGAGCAGCTGGCCGGCCCAGACCTAACTTTGTTACGAATTTTCAAAGTTGTTACCTTGGCTTTTTTCACCCTCGCCCTGATTTTACGTTTTGACCTGTTCGAACGTTTTGGTTAAGTATCGCAAGAGAGTTTGTAGGGTCGTTAATTAAAAAAAATATTAATAGAAATTATGTTCTGAAAATTGCATGCTCGTGTGATAGCCCGTAACTATATTACTGTAACGTGGGCAGCTGTAGTCAAGTTACAGTTCCGTGATTAATTTCCACCTGAGAGCTATGTTAACTCTTAGTCATAAAGGTTTCCTGACGATAATTCCTTCAACGTCATAGCGAGTCATAGTTAATTTCTAACTTGTACATAATTTCGAAAGCTTTGAAGTAAACGCTTGGGATTTGTACACCTCAAACGTGCTCTAATATCTGGGATGATTACGTCACAGCCGTATTTAGTGTATACACATAAATTGTTTATATGTATATAAAGTATAGTTTTTTATATATTAAAAGTGTTTTTCCCTATTTTAATTATAATATTTTGTTCCTTGGCTACTGTCGTAATCAACAACACTATACAAATGTTGATTTCATTTTTTGTACCAAGTTCCATAAAAGTAATGTTAGTTTTATCTTTGTTTTCAGGTATGACGAAAATCCTTCAGAAGTTCGTACTAAAAAAGAAACATAGGAACTTGGGTTGTAAGGTACCCAATGCTTTATTAGAGGTAAGAATGACTTTAATGTTACATTTAAGGAAATTATATCACAAATAGTATTGAGTCTGTAGCACATATTCAAAGCTCCGCTCCAGTGCCACTGTTGAAACTAAGTAATTGAATAATATACTTTGTGAATCATGTTTTCATTTGACTAATTGTGACCATGGGTAATAACAGGATGATAAAATCGTTATTTTTTTGTTGAAATTAAGACCATAAAATCAACTATAATACCAATCGAATAATGGCAAATTTTAATCGTTTTTTTATCATCCCCACCAAGTACTATGCAAACATATCACTTTGATCCGTTATTTTTATTTTTATCAATTTGAAGTACCAAACGAATATACATTCCACCAATTGGTTCCGGTCGTCCATAGACATTTATAACCAACTCCACGAAAAATAGTCTCACTAGAAGTAGATCACAGATGCGTCCTCGTCTGAAGGACTAAGGTGGTGGCCAACTTTTCAGGTAAGCCGGCAGCTACGCGTTCGTACAGAGACGTGAATAAACTTTATACTATAAATGAGTGTGCCGGTGGTACCTCCCCCTCGAACTTTACATACCTAATTGATATTGAATTGATAGATATTACCTGAATTGATTAAAAACTATTCACTTAATTAATACTTAATCATCATCAGTATCATACGGAACATAAATAATTTTATCAACGGTGTAATCTATACATATAAAAGTGGAAGATGAAACAAACACATAAACAAGACCAAACAAACCCAAAGCTCAACGCACTGCCGAAATCGCTAGAATCCTAAAAAATTACAAATAGGTTCTTTGTGTTATGTAAG
>DWON01003329.1:0-18269 GCA_018251015.1 Phocides pigmalion okeechobee
GCAATCATCATCATCAAAGTAGCCTAGCTATTGTGATAAGTCTAAAGGTAATCCGACATCTCAAACGGGGAGTTCGGGGTTCGAGTCCCAAGCGTCAACCTCTCTTTTTACGTCTTATAGATACGTATAAGAAGATAAGACCCGTTTTAACGCCAAAGCAAAAACTCTTGAGGGAACTTGAATACTTGGAAGTTCTCCATAACCCTAATATTAACTATTTTATTTTTCAGAAGAGATCAACTGATATTCTGCCATCACACCTTAGTTGCCAGAAACTTTTGCCATTAGAGTATAAATACCAACTCCGCGTAATCACACCTTCACAAAGACATCTGGCATTAAGGTGTGATTGGCAACTACCCTTATAAGGAAACCGAACGTTTCAGTCCTCAGGAGTGAAACGCATCTACGTCTTACCATTCGTCGTCATGTTACACAGGTTTATCTTAGAACCAAGACACGCTTAAATATGTTTATAATCAAAATATATATAGAGACTAGCTGATAAATGATTTACCTTCTCCGTGTTATATAGACTAGTTAATATAGTAGTTGATTAATAATTACCTTCACGATATTATATAGAGTAGTTAATAAATGATTTTCTTCACAGTATTATACAGAGTGGTTGATAAATGATTACTTTCACAGTATTATATAGAGTAGTCGATAAATAATTACCTTCTCAGCATTACATAGAGTAGTTGATAAATGAATACCTTTACAATAGCTATGTCATTGTTCATCCATCTTATGTTATCGTTTTCATGACCATCAAACACGTAGTCTGTTAAAAAAATAGGTTCTAAGTTACTTCTTGTTAAGTAATAAGGTAAAAAAAATGCAGTTTACTTGAAGTTCATCTGTTGCTGCCACCCGTGGAAGAGTATTCAAGCTCATGTAGAGATCCTATCTGAAGACATTACTCATTTATATTATTGTGAGTTTTGACATATGATATGAGATGTGAATTATGGATTGTTTAGGTAAGACTTTTAATATTAGTGTATAACTTTAGCCATGATATTATTTGGAAATCACAAATTAAATAATGTCGTAGTTACATTAATAAATCTAACGCTCAACTTACTTCTTGGGATACATTTCCATACGGCCTTCTTAGCGCTGTTTTTAACGCAAGGGTTGTTATACCGGTTGGATGCGCCATCGTATCTAGAAAAACGGGAATCATTTTATTAAGGATTTTAGAATTATTAATGGTGTACTAAGCGACTCAATTAGTTTTTTTATTTAAATAATATTCAAGTAATTAACACTTTCCCTGCGACTACAACACTGTTGTGTAATTCCAGGTGCGACGCGCGATTTGTGTGATTTTCTGCAGATGTAAATGTGATAATTAATATAATATAAAAGAAACAGTAAGAACTTAATGGCAATTTCAATTGGCTCCGGCTACCACTTAAAATGCCTGCATACTCCTTTGATACTTTCTCACAAAACACTCACTTGTAAGTTCCGGACACAACATAAAAGTGTTTGGCATCCTCTATACAGGCAGCGGACGTCAGGATATACTCCTCATGGACGATCACACCTCCGCATAGCCATTGTTTGTATTCTTTATACTTATGACTTGTAATTGGTAGCTTTAAATACACCTGTAACATTTTTTTGATTTTAAAGACGCTCCTATAAGTTAAGCAACATTGGACGTATTCAAATGTTGGATGGGTGATCGTTACTGGTATTATTTCATGCACTTTACAGTGTTATAGAAACCAAGGTTGGCAATCCACTTCGGTTGCTATTTATAAAAGTACCTGTTTTTTATATAAACACGAAAATGACGGTCACATTTAGAGTTCATTAAGTGTATGTAAATACCTTACAATGAAATAAAATATTTGAATTTGAATTGAATTTGATTTATCAAGTAGATTTTTTTATATTGGAAAAGGAGCAAACGAGCGAGCAGGTCGTCTAATGTTAAATAGCCTCTGCAGCCCATGAAATTTCTCATCCGATCTCTATCAAGGCTCAAACCCCTCTTGACGTCATATATAGATGCGTTGCTACTCCTGAGAACTGAGATTTTCGCCTCACCTGTAAATATATATAGCCTATGACCACACCTTTCCAACGGAAACACAAGAAATGCTTGAATTGAGGGCGGACGTTAAGGTTAAAAGGTGGTAGAAATTGTGTTTTGATTGGGGAGATGTGGTTGCCGAATACACATTATTGGAGGCGACCATCTTAGTCCTCAAGAGTAGGAAGGGATCCGCGTCCATCCTTAAATAGAACATCTGTTCTGTTTGAAATTGGACGAGGTTGTCCATGGGCTACAGTGACCATTCAACATCAGGTGGCCTGCATGTCCGTTTCTTACTCTTTTACAATAAAAAAAGAAACAAAAAAAAATGACGTGGTACCTTCCCCGTCGAACTATTGTTCTACCACTTGTCAAGTGAAAACGATTACAATACTATTACTATTATTAAAGGATACATTCCATTAACGGTTTTTATTGAAATAAAAGCAATAATATCGACTGGCGACAATACATGTACATACCATGTAAGGGCGATTAGCCATAACTTTTTCACCGGCAATAATCCTTCGGGAACCATTCAATAATTTCCTTATGTCAGATATATTCGACCTTTTCAATATATCGTGTACCTTCGGGGGTACTGTGGTAGCCGTTTCTATTGATAGGACGCCTGAAAATGTTACCTAAGTATTATTTTGTCGGAGATTTCCTAATGCTTACTATATAAGCGTCAAACACACATATAGACTGAATTAAGAATTTTTCATTTCTCATTCTGACAAATTTTAAGCTTTCGTCTTTAAAACTTTTGATGATGAAGTAGTGATAAAATATCAAACTTGATTTTAAATTAAGCCTTTTGTTAAATAGCCGATGCTATCTATAGAGATCGCATCTAATCAGAATCGCAGCCATGGAAAGACTTAAGATTTGCTCTCCTATGCATCACAAGGTTATGTTATGGTGTATAAGTTAGGGCTGCCTTTCCTTATAAATAAATAATTGCCGTCGGTGGGACATAGAAACAAGAGGCGACGTCTACTAACTAGGACTGACTATTTTGAGATTTGATGAGAATATGTGGCAGAAACAAAATAAAAACGGATTTGTATGGGGTGAGACGAAGCCCTATACAATATTGGGTTGATAAAATAGGGTTTATACTCTAATAACTGATAGTTATGATTGATAGAGAGTACGCGGGACGGTTTGTTCAGGCTCATCAAGCGCACTGACTCGTGAAAAACATGAATGTAGTGTCAAGTGCTGACGCCACAGAAATGTACCTGCTAGCTCGTACAGGATTCTTCAAACGAAACGATATTTTACAATAGAATACGTACCAGAGATATAACATAATATACTCAAAAAACATATGAAATACGCATTCATGTAAAACAAATTCATCATGATTCATAAAGTAAAATTAAGTAAGAAACAATCATTCCTCTTTACGACAAGAACAATTTCATGGTAGTGGTTAAGTTTAATAAATGAATCTGACTTCCGTTATAAGGATATTACGTCGATTTTGTCTGCATATTGTTAGATGACTTTTATACACTGAAAGGTGGGAGAACTATAATTCGACCGGGGAGGTACCACCGCCGCCCTCATAATCCGCTGTAAAGCATTTCTTGGTCGTGTTTGTGTACGTGGATGTCTATGGGCTGCGACTACTTACATCAGGTGGTTTGCATTCTCGTTTGCTACCCTTCACACATAAAAAAAATAAAAAATACACATGTATTTGCTGATTTTTGTAAGAGACAACTTCAAATAAATTTAAAATTCGATTTGAAAATCGAATTCGACAAAATTAATTCAACATAATTAACATTTTTGCAAAATGGCCGGAAGGTCGAGACGCCATCGGATAAAAAAAAAACATAAAAATCGATTTAAAATCTATATCCAGAAGTAAAATTTCAAAATAAATTAGACTTTTGTATAACATATTTATTATATTGGAATATTATAATACAGAACTTGATATATTTATCGAATAAGAGTAACTATACTATTATTTTGTGAAAATACATAATGAAAATAAATCTAAACTATATACAATTTCTATGATATGATTTAAAATTCGAATTCAATTAAAAAAGTAAATAAAAATGTCACATACATAGGTATAACACGCAACAACAACAATTGTCTATATAAAAGATATGACGAATAGATAGAAATAGATGGCGTTCTATTGGCGGCTGTCAATCTCAAAATAAAAAAAAATGTTTAAATGGGATAAATGCTATTTTGAGTATATTTTTCAAATGTTATTTTACTACGGTTTAGAGCCCTCTTCGTTTTATGTGTATATGTATGGTAAGGTTAAATTATTTCAAATATGTTATATATATGTTTCGGTTGGGGAGGTATGGTTGCCGGATACACATTATTGGAGGCGATCATCTTAGTCCTCAGGAGTAGGAACGCATCCGCGTCCATCCTTAGATAGAACTTTTGTTCTATTTGAGATTGGACGTTGTTGTCCATGGGCTGCAGTGACCACTTAACATCAGGTGGCCTGCATGCCCGTTTCGTACTCTTTCAATATAAAAAAGTAAGTATATACAACAAAAACACGTTTATAAACAGCTGTACATGGCCATGCGTTACTGTCAGTCTGATTGGAAAATGTTATGATAGATAGATTAAAACACGCGAGTGTTCGATTGAAATCTTGTTTTAAAATTTCAAAGCAAATTAAAAGCTTTCGTATGTTTACGATTTTGGGTAAATTTGTGTTTCATTTCAATTTACATGGATAGAAAATAAATTAAACTCGCTATTAATACATTCTTTTACCGAACAAGCTTGGACATATTTATATTTGAGGTAAAAACCAATCCACTTCACACCTATAAGGTAAAATATCAAGTTTTACCAAAAAATATGAGTAACATTTTGGCGAAGTGCGTTCTACTGTAATGAGATAGGATACAGTCAATTTCGGCCATTGTTGTGGATAAGCGGACGTAAAATCCGGAAATATTTATAGGCTCTACTTTAGTGGATTCCTCGTCGTTTTTCGAGCCTCTAGAGTTTTATATGTATTCGTTTTAGTCATTATTTTCCGTATTTTTTGTTTTGATATAACTATTTTCTTGTAGATTTTCAATGTTCTAAAGAAAGGACTTTGTAACCCCATAACTCGATAATTTATTCACCGACTAGGCAAAAAGTATATTTGGAAGTCCGTTTGGTTTCATTAATATTTCAAGAGAACAGACCACCAATTAAGTAAGTCTATATATATAAAAATCAAATAAAAGTACATTTGAAAGAAGTAGTATTATCTCTAAGGATAGAAAACAGGATATGCAATTACTTTAAAGTCAGTTTTTATATATATACATTATTTTGTATAATCAAGGAAGTGTTATTTTTATTATCTGCATTTTTATCATTTATTTTAAATCGTAGACAAATTCAGTTGTACATGTTTAAAGTGCACGCCTTATGTAATATTAAGACATTTATTCATTTTCTTTGTCAAATTGAAGTAGCAAAAGACCTTGCAGTCCACCTGATATGTAGTCACTGCTGGCTATGACATTTGTAACATCATATTTGTAATAAAGTCCAACTAGAAAGGATCGTTGAACCCTTTTTTTCCTTTTTTTATGTGTAAAAAGTAGCAAACGAGTACGCAAACCACCTGATGGTAAGTAGTCACAGCCCATGGACGTCCATGTGCAATAACAAATAAGACTGAAATCCTGTCTGAGGTCGAACATGGATGCGTTGCTACTCCTGAAGACTAAGATGGTCGCCTCTCTTCAAAGTGTAGCCGGCAATCGCACCTCTCCAACCGAAACACAAATAATGCTTTCCGGCGGATTAAGAGGCCGGCGGTCGTACCTCCCCGTTGGAACTATAGTTCTCCCACCTGAAGTTAGACGCGTTACTACTCTTCCAAACTTATCTTAATTGAGTTACTTAGTTAAGTTGTGTGCTAATAAGAATTATTTTTAATATATAAGCTTGATTGTATTATTAATAATATTTGGACTACCTACTTTTAGATATAGTTTCAATGGCCTCCCTTATATTTGTATCCACAGACAAATCTTCTAACAAATATGTTTCTAATAACACATGGTTTT
The DNA here is from genome assembly GCA_018251015.1 of Phocides pigmalion okeechobee. Classification (NCBI taxonomy): domain Eukaryota; kingdom Metazoa; phylum Arthropoda; class Insecta; order Lepidoptera; family Hesperiidae; genus Phocides; species Phocides pigmalion. Next base: position 6,133 of record DWON01003329.1, read on the forward strand.
ATTTCTGTCTCTCAACACATGGGTCGTGAGCTACTTAAAATCAGTTTTATTGTCGTCTAATCCTCTAATAAATCCGGACAGACAGACGACGTGATCCTTTTACTTCTTTGTGAACTTAAAGAATAAAAATCATCTCCTTTTGTGTCGTCGCTTTGTGAAATGAAATCTTTAAATATACTGGGACATTTGTTATAATAACGATACACGGTTATAATTACTTACAAAGATTGTAACTCTTATTGTTATTATAATTTCTTGTTATAAATTTATGCAGTGTTATGTTGTCTTAAATTTTAGGTAACAGTTTTATAATTAGGTATTGTTCTATTGTGTTCATTTTCTAATCTATACCAGGAAATAAAACAACTTTTGAATATTAAACTACTGAACAAGAATATTTATTAAAAGCAAATAAAAAACTGCGCCATATTAGTATAAAGAATTAATCAAATGTAGACATTCTTAGAAATTTTCATATATTTCAATAAATATTGATGATAGGTTAATTAATATACTGAAGATAACATAACGACGATGTAAATGGACTTTTTTTAATATCAAAAGAGTGTTTGTTTGAGAAAAGCAGAAAAACTCGGGATTCGTACTACGAATTTGGTTTTTAAAAAAATGCCTGTTATAACTTACATTCGTTAATTAAAGGTTACAAATGAAACTCTTTCAATACTTTTTATGTTGTTCGGAAGGTCTTATTTCAACAACCAAATAAAAGAAAGGAGAATGGTATGAAAATCAATATTCCACTTGGTTTTGGATTTTCAAAACATCACTTGTATTGAGTCGCGAATGAGGACTAAACCTCATATAACCTTCTTTGCAAATTGTTATAAACAGCACTAATTAAAAGTATCTTAAACGTAACGTAAAAGTTTAATTGATTATCGTGTGTTCGAATTCATTTTCTCGTGACTAATCACTATGATTTTTCGATCTAATAAAGTGGGGAGCAACGGAGTAGTTGGTTGTCTCGCCCCTATAACTATCTTCACTATTCATACTGAATTATAGCGTAGTAAGGAAGGGTGCAGGTATCTTAACGGTCCCTTCACTTCCTTCCCTTATCGAAAGTGAACAGAACATAATAAACTTATGTGGAAGAGAATAAAAACTACGTATTCTGCATCACGCTTTCAAACACACATACATGCATAGAAAACTAAACTAAAGACCCAGGCTCAGAACAGAAAACATAAATAACATTCAAACGATTTCTTGGCCGGGAATCGTACCCAGAACCCTCTAAGTGTCCCGGTATAATTTTGTTTATTAAACTATATAATAAATAAACAGCATTTAAAGTGTATGTAAGATAATTAACAAAAGTATTCGAATATTCCTTTTCAACATCAAATTTTGCCCATTAGAGAAGTAAAAAAAAAACAATATTTTTATTTTTTCTTGCGATAATCATTTTTTTTACTATATAACGATACTCACGGCTAGACTCTGGACTACCGTTTAGCAGTGACCACGCGATATGCAACTGGTTCGAAATATCGGCAATTAAAAAACATTAATCTTTCTCCTGGATTTAAGACCTTAGTTATCTCCAAAGTTTACTAAACTATTTTTAAATGTACGAGTAGAATTTCGGTATTGGACAGCATAATATTGGTGCATTATTTCTTTTATAATTATAGTGATAGGGATAGTAGCAATAGGGAATCGTTTTTATTAATCAAGATAACTTATTAGTAAAGAAACGATGTTAAAACGTAACGGTTTTAAAATTTGGTGGTGAGATTCCTGGACCAACAAAAGTGCTTTTTTATGTGAGAAAAGTAACAAAGGAACATGCAAAGAAGCTGATGTAAAGTCGCAACCCATAAATATCCACGTACAACCACAAACACGGCCGAAATCCTATCTGAGTTCGAACGTACATACGTTGCTACTCCTGAGGACTAAGATGGTATTCTCGCTTCAAAGTATAGCCGGCAACCGCACCTTTCCAAACGAAACACAAGTAATTCTTTACGGTGGATTGCAAGGGCGGCAGTGGTACCTCCCCGGTATAGTTCTCCCACCTCTCACCATCTCAAAGATGTAATAATATATTCTAGGTCAATACTAGAGGATACGTATCATTACATACGGTTACCTTATCCATTTTGAAATGTGCGGTGTTTCAAAATGCAAAGCATATTCTAATGAAACGTTTAGTGTGAATTTTAGTACGGCCTCTATGCGGTTTTCTGTAGGGCTTAGCTAAATTATGTTAACAAGGCCACTAAAGTATTTATCAGTGGATTTGTGTATATGACACAAAATTAAATACTTGCTTAAAATGTTTACCCTTCGCCACGAGTATTATTATTTTTTATATAGTACTTATTTCAATTATTTTATAAATATTTCTCACCTTTACGTATATTACGCAAAGTATGGTGGTGGAATTTATGCAGATCGATTCAATCGCGTAGCAATTGATATGTTTCGATGAATACATGTGGTTGCCGGTTGTTATTTACGTATGTAATATTCATCTTGTTTCTCAGGAGTAGCAACCATGTTTGATCGACTTTAGCACTTCTGATGTCTGTTGTTGTCAATTTCTTTAAACCTAAGTGGTCACTAGAGTCTTTGATTATTAGTAACGGACGCCAAATGAGACTTAAGTCTTTTGAAATAATTAGTATCATTTTTATAGATATCAAAACGTTTACAAACATACGACGAATCTATCAATTTTTAAATATAAACTCTATCAATTTTTAAATATAGATATATAATATATCTAAGAATCGAAAACAACGTGTTAGTTCGATAACCTCAACAACATTAGATAGCACTCCGCTGATCTTCGGCGACCCTTTCATCTCGTGAGCCCAGTCATTAGATGCCATAGTGTACTTAGCCGCAGAAGGTATGGTTGTGCATTTATACCTAATTGGCATTGTCTACTACGAGACAACCGACTATGTCGCTAATCATTTTTAAATTAACAGACCACATTAAATTAATAAAAAATAGTCTACTGCAGTGCATATTAATGCAGTTAAAGAAACTAGTTTTAAACCTACTCATTTAATAAATGTTATGATTATTGTAGCAATGGATGTACTATTTTATATAAAAAAATATTACTTATTAATAAAATCCGAAGATCTATAAAGAGAGGTTTAGTTGGTACTTTGTTAATTGATATAATTAATAAGATTGGTATTCATGTACGAGTTAAGGCTACCGACATCTCTCAAAATTACTAGATTAAAATGGAAAAGGGCTGGCCACATCTGTTTGGCGAGCTGATATAAGTTTGAGCAAAGAAGAAGCGACATTCTGCTAGTTTTAGAAGGCACAAAATAGACTTGATCGATGCCAGTTAGGGTAAGCTTACGTTTAACATTGAAAAGGTTGATGAGTAGAAATTTTATACACTAATTAAATTCGAACACTTATCTATTTCGTACTGTAAATTTAAGCGCCTGCGAAGTAGATCTAAATCAAACTTTCAACAGTTAAGTGGACTATCTGCAGACCGCTCTTAATCTTTGAAATTATCAGAACCAACGAGAATATCTTGCGCACGCGATGCACCAAAATTTGTTCCGGCTTCATACAAAACCATCTCGCATCTTACAATAAAATCAAGAGTCCAAGAATTCGTGGCGACAAATAAGCGCATTATAATCGTCCTTTGTGCTTATTAATTCATATTACACGACCGCTTAGACCTCTTGACGCAATGACAAAAGATTCTCTTCGAACGACCACAAAAGTCGATGGATCGGAGCGAACTGAATATAATAAATTACTATGGCTATCCTCTAAGAAGTTTGTACGTATATACGTGAGGTTTTTGTTTCCTTTTCTTCTCTCGACCGCGTTTATTTGTGTACGGGGACAATTTATCTTGAGATACGAGTCGCGTATGAATGGACGAGCTTACGGTAACGAAATGTATAGAGCTGAAGCCGTGACATGTGGTTAGAATGCTTCACGTTTGAGTTTTGAGTTAGTACTAAGTTACATCGATACATCAAAAAATGTCACTCCAATCCTGAATATGATATATCTTGGTAAATAAGTCGAATAGATTCACTAATATTAAAAGATACATATTTCATGTATTGTTTTGTTTTGTTCCAGGTAAGAATCCAGTTAAAAGGATGCACTTAGCCAGTTTTTTCTACGTCCCATGCCATTGTGAAGGATCGTAATGGAGTATGCTTCAGTCTTTCCCAGCTGTGATAAGAAACTCTTGGGCGGGACATAAAAAGGGTTGTAGCCATACGATTTCAAAACTACGAGTATCGTAAAATAAGTAAAATGGAAATACTGATAAGTAAGTCAGTCAGTCAATACGTCAGTTAAAGCTGACATAAATTGATGTGAAAATACCATTATAGCCTATAATAGATTCTGTCTATCATAGACATTTCGAAGAGATGGTAAGCATGTACTGAATAATTTTACTTGGAATAAGCTTCGTGAAGTACTTTCTATGCAGAACGATATCTGTCACAAATCAACGGAAGAACAGTTCTATTGCCGGCGATTGACGAGTAAATCAGTCCTGGAACCTACAATGTTTTACTAACGAGGTACCACGAGGTATCAGCAAATGTATGTGATTTGCTTTTCGGCAGATAGATGTTGTTACCGGGTCATTTACATATCAGGCAACCATCTTAATCCACAGAAGTAGCAACGCATCTAGAATCGACCCCTGGTTTTATATGCTGTTGGTACAGAACCATGAGCAGCATCTACTTATCACAAAACAGCGACTGCGTGGTCGTTTGTGACATCAATTGTCTAAAAATCTATGGTAATTTGTAGAAAAATATACTCTCTCTGCTTTCTGTATTTATTGGTTTCTATACGAAGTGATTCATTTAAAATAATCAATGTAACAATTCCGTCAATAATATGATCAAGGTCGCACTAAATAACTTCAGTATATTCAAATATTGTTCAAATAAGTTAATCGCTCGTTAGACTGACCGTGGTAGTAAAAGTCTGGTAGGTCTAATTCAGCTCACGAATCGCGAAATTTCTTCTACTTCAATAGAAAACATCAAAGTTTATTTATGTCTTCTTCACCCTCGTCAATTGTCTATTCCGTACAATATCTTTTCTCTTTTACCCACTTATGAAATCCTGTGAGAGTACTTGCTGAATAACCGTTTCAAGCGTTACATATCATATCAGCTGAGCAGATGGATTGCTGCTCATATTATATGAGCGCGTTTTAAAAATGGAATTTTATATTTCAGTTGCTCTCTTGAATAAAACAAGGTTATGAATTTGTCTTATGCTCGGTTCATATCACAGATTTATACGCAGCGCTATGACCGTGTAATATATTAGAGATTTGTATGCTTGGAAAAATTTTAATATAATCTGTATACAAGTAAACAATGTACTATAAAAATATGTTCCATGTACGTATATTTTTATGAAACTACAAAAGTGCCCCTATAATGTATAATGTACCCTGTATATTGTATGTAAGCTATACAAGTATGCAATTCACGTTATTAAATGAACATTGCCCTCAATTGAAGGTGGTATGACCTTCGTAGTTTTGATACTAAACTTACCAATACTAGTTCTATTTATAACTTAGTATAGCGATGTATACTAAGGTTGCGTTGAAGATCTATCGTGGAGGCCTATGCTCAGCAATGTACGTGAAACGGCTGAGATGATGATGATGATGATGATGTATACTAAGTTTTGGTTTAAAGGATGTGGTTAGGTATAAACGTGGTAGTTAAGGAGAAGCAACACATTTTTCTGGACATTTACATATTTATTGAGCTGAGGTAGTACTAAAATTCAATTTGTCATTGATTATAGATGCTCTTTGTAAGGTGAACTGGATGCTAATTTGATATATTAAGCTATAAAAAGACAGATAGTAGAAGCTAAAGCTTTATTTTATTCTGCACAGAGGTCATTTAGAGTCAATTCACTTACTTATACTGTTAAAGGTTCCATCAGTATTTTCAAAACGAGAATATTTCTAGTTCAATCTAATTAAATGTGCCGGTAAAAAGTAGAACAAAAACAGTTTTAAACGGAAAATATTGTCAGAATACTTCATAACAATGTTTGTTACGTAATCTACTGAACATATCTACTACACTTAAACTTGGCAACAACGATGTGCTGGCACAGTTAACTTTGTGTACTAGTTCATAATAAACTTACTGGCTTGCTATGAAAGAGTGAGCACACGATGGACTATATATTTTGTAATTACATAAATTTATGAGTCCACTGCTGAAATAGGCCTCTTCTAGATGGCGTCATTCAGATCCTCACTCACTCATCACTCAGACTTAGTCATCTGTGTCCAGCGGTTACCCGCTATCCTTACTAGGTCGCCGATCAACCTGGTTGGGGTATTCCCTGTGCTCCTTTTGCCTAGACGTGATTGACGAGGACCTTTCGGCGATTGCATTTGGATAGTTAGCATCTGATAAGGGGGATACATGATAGAACTTGGCACCTCTGACTTATCAAAATGATGTTTCTTTCAACTGATCAATTATTTTAACGTTGAAAAAATGTCGTCAGGACACCTACATGCCTGAGAATTCTTCATTCAAGTTTTGAAAGGTGTATAAAGTTGCAATTGACTAGCAAGTTTACCAGAATAATTTCTCATTCTGATAAAAATGCATGCATGTCTCGTTTGGAACGGTAACGACTTCGTGAGAATCATAATTTTTTTTTTTTGTATAAAAAAATAAATCTTGTATATTATGTCCTAATGTAACTTGATAGTGACACAGGTATGATGTATAAATAATATCTTCGCGGAGTATGTACGTTTTATTATGTAATGGATACACACGATTAACTCTTTTATAATTGCCGCTTGTGTTGTTTGTGAATGAACCCAAAAAAACGAAGTAAATGTATGGTAGACAAATTAATCCACCACCAGGTCCTAGACCAGTGGTTTTGTTCCACTATCGCAATTTAGCTGTAAGCACGATCCATGCAACTGGTTCGATATCGGCAATTAGAAAAGCGTTAATTGGGAGTACCCGTTACATAGCAAGAATGATGATGATGATTTTTCTCAATATGATTATTTCGATACGAGTAACTTGACGATGTTGAAACACATACCTAACAACTTGTTTTAAATGGACTTCATTGCGAGCAACTTTATTTTATTAATAAGACAAAGGCGTCCATTTACTCGGTCGCAATTTCTTTTAGAAACCCAATACTTTTGCAATATCTCTACTGAAATAACTCGACCCACATCAAGTGCCTTTGTTCATTTATTAATGAGAAATTGGCGTTGCCCCGCTTATTTATCTGAATTCAAGAATATGTTTATAGTTTTAAGATATTACTATCGTATTTTGGTTTATTTATTTGAACACTGTTAAGGGTACTCGTTGAAAAATTAATATATTAGTAAAAGTAAAGAAACATTTATAATTAATCGAAAACTTCTTTCTATAAAATCTACTTCACTTTATACTTACTCTCTTTACCTTTAACTTCCTTTATAAAAACAATATCTTTGTTTGGTTATTATAGTACAATAACAATGATGGTAGAAACTATACGATTCGACCGGGAAAGTACCATTGCTACAACCCTCTCTAGCGTAAAGCTTACTGGCGTTTCAGTAGAAAGGGTTGGTTGCCATCTTACTTACACACGACGCGACCACCTTAGTCCTCAGAAGTAACAACACATCTGTAATCGACTTTAAGTAGAACTTTTGTTCTTTAGGAATTTGATTACAGATGTCCATGCCATGCAGTGACCACTTGCCATCAGGTGGACAGCATGTTCTTCCATTTTATAAATAAATAGTTAACAACCACATCTCAATATTCAAGAAAATTTTACATAGAATTCGATACAAATAAAGTATGGTATACTATGCAAGTTTGATATACTATGAAGTATATGATATACCATGAACTGCAATGTCCGTGGTACTTATAGTTGGAGAAGAAAGAGTTTTAGTGAAAACAAGTATTGTTTATCGACGGAATATGAGGATGGCAATGGATCTTCCAATTGAACCAGTTCTTAGAGCATAAGGAGACAATAAGAATATGATCTAAAAAGTATTTCTGGACAATCATCGTTCAACTTGTATCAAAAATGTACAAGTGACATCTTCCGTACCTCCCTTTTGTCTCTCATATCACAAGTAATTGAACAATAGGATGTATTTGTCAGCATCTAAGCACTTAGTATACGTTGAAACAGGTACTCATTGTGTTTGTTCGTGTAACATTTCGTATTCAAAAATTATGCGTCCACATATTCGAATATGGGACACGGAATGGTTTTCAAGTGTCTCTTCCAGCTCTTTAGACACGTTCCTGTTTTATTTATTCATGTGTCCAAGATGCATTTTTATGTTGAATGACGAATGCGTTGAAACTTGAAATCCATTTAAATGTAACTCTTTTAAAACATTCTTATCTCTTCTAAAGATATATCTGGTCTCTTTTGTTGTTATATGCTTTTTTTATTTTGTGTTTATTTCGAAAGTAATGGCCTCATTATGTTTTGCCTATCTTCCATTATTTTGTTCCTTGTTGTGTTACTATTTGAAGTGAGACTTGGGATAAGTATAAAACAAATTCCTTTAATTAGTTTTTAGAATTAGAGCTCAAAAGTTATTTATACTTTAAAAATTAGCGGCTATTTTTAACGGATTTAGGGTATGATTATAGGGTAATTACTATATTTGGTGATAGCCGTCATTTTACAAATTCGCTTCGAAAAAGATATACTTCGCTAATGACTCTGTTCGCTTATTTATTTTTATTTTTTTGTTAATCTCTATATTTTGACACGTCCGATCTCAAATAGAACAGAAGTCTATTTAAGGACGGACGCGGATGCGTTCCTACTCTTGAGGACTAAGATGTTCGCCTAACTCTGTAATTAATCTAGGTTAAAGTTATTAATTTGTGTGTCCTGTAGGTTACAGATTTACTTGAGGTCCAGAGATAGATGTTATGAAAGCATTGTTTTACGGGTCACATTACCAGGCGAGTTTTCCCTTCAAAAGGAATTAATCCTCAGATTTATGGAACTATAGATCTACCAGGTACCACCACAGCCCTCATAATCCGCTACGAGACAACGCGTCTTTCAATTGGAGAAGTACGTATTCTGACTTCATTTTGAAGTAGGTAAGGTGATAAATGTCCTTATGAGCTACAATGCATATACCTATACGTACGTCCTCAGATATTTTTTTAGTAATTTTTGAGGTTGTATGTACATAGACTGATGCATTCACTAAACGTGGAGTCACGTCACGTGACTCGTTAGCGTGACGTTTACGTGTCAGTACAACATAAAAAATCTTATGAAATTAACGTACAATGGAATTAATCCCTAGAAATTGTCAGACGGTTCATTGCGCCAACAACGACGTGTCTAACACATAATTTTCGTCTCGGAACAATAAAACTGACCTATTTATTGCCTCGGCTCATCTGATAAGCCAAAAATTTAAGGCCATTAACAGTTGCCACGATAACGCATTTATTTATTGCGTCCAACTCGCTTTATGGTCACCACTGTTTTTAATTTGATAAAGCATTCGACCCATTACGGGAAATTAGACGTTGTTTGTAAGAAAAGATAATAATTATTGTTAATACTTTATATGTAAGTAGAATAATATACCAAATAATTACGAAGGAAGTAATTATATATTTGTAAACCTACGCTTAAAAATTTTAAGCCCATATTTTATAATGACATTAATATGAATATAGGTATAATAAAATTAAATTCTCGGGATTACGCATAATTTTTGTAAATTAAATATTAATTATTCTTATCCAACATTATTAAAGGGATTAATAACAGTAAAAATTGATAAATAAAAATGAAGATTGTCATGTTTGAAGTTTCGTATTGTCTTTGTGTTTAAAATACAATACAATATCATACAATATTATACAATACGATACGATACGATACGATACAATACGGTATGGTACGATACCATACGACACTATACAATACAATACTATACAACAACGACATCCTTTGTAAGGTTACATAGAAGTGCATATGGTATTGGATACGTACAACAAAACCAAAAAATAACTTAATATAATCTCGCTTCTGATCAGCATTCGTATCTCAAAGGATGTCTCCGAATAAGCAGACACTAATCAAAAACATCACTCGATAAGAACTTACTGGAATTAAGGTTCTATAATTCTTTGACGCTATAATAAAAAGTACATTTAACATATTTTAAAGGACAATTCTCTAGGAAGGGTCCAACTACGAAATTAGAGTTAAACCACGATACTACGATATCATGTTTCAGCGATAACAAAAACCAAGATACTTCTGTACTCTTAGTAAAATTGTATGTACTTGTCGCTTTGCTGATCGCCAATATTTGAAACCAGTTGCATTGATCCCAAATTACGGCAAAATAGTCTAAAAAAACGTTAATCGTGAGTACCCGTTAAATAGTAAAATTTATAAATATTCGTTTAAAATCATATCCAATCAAGTTCTTTTGAGTCGCGAAGAAGATAACTCATCTGAAAAGGCATGTGTGTAAGAAATACTATTTTTCTTAACGTATTTACAAGAAAAGCTTGTGATTTTAAACTGATTTGTACCTAATATCATTCCGGAAATTAAACAATTTATGTTATAAGCACTTACACACTTTACACGCTTTTTAATTTCGAAGAAGTTACTAAAAACGTGGTTACGGCTAAACTTAGCTGGCGTGGAGAAACTGTTGACAGGTCTTAGTAGTAGATTAATCGACCTTACGTTTATTTATTTTTCCTTTTTTGGATGTCATATCACGACACGTAATCCTAACTATATTTTTACGCACTGAACATTGAAGTATTGTGTTTTATATAAACAAACCAAAAGATTAGACCACTAGACCACCACATTTATGCTATCTTAAGCCTATTTTCTCTGTTAAAGTTCCTAGGATCTTTCTTGATCTATATTGCCTCCATTACCAAACGTGGAAAGTAATGACGCTCAGCAAAAGCTTATATCAAAAAGTATGTCCAAAAAACTCGGATAAGGACTCACCGGAATGAAGCCTGCAGTGGTTCTTACATATCGTAATAAAATGATAAATGATATCAGGTTGTAGTTTATTACCATAAACATGACAACTCCATTACCGCTAGACACATATGGGGTAACTAAAGTAGGCGAGCCAAACGTATTAACGTAAAAAAGATGTTTGTAACTACAACTCAATAGAAGCCAGTTTCTGTGGGACAGAAAGTATTGTAAAATTCATTTTTGGCGTGATTAAATAAATATAATAAATAATAATAAATATTGTAGATTGTACATAGATTATTTGACAGACAGTATGTTATATACTAACTAAAGTTATTATCTTGAATGATTATACTATTGTGTGAGTCATTACAAGAATTCATAAAAAATGGTTTGCATTGTAATTTTTGTAAAGAATATTGTGATAAAATGGAACCAATCCGTCCAGTAAATAGAAAATAAGTTATGCAGTAAGTAAATGATTTTGCTACAATTTTGGTAATATTCGTTTTATAGCCTTCGCATTTATAACATCAATAAAAATATTCTTTTATATATTGTCTTCCTTTTGAACAACAATCATTATGGTTTAGGATTCGTAGTACTATTCGTTAAAATGGACTTATAACCTTCCTTCGAAACACAATTGGAAAGACGCGACGCAAATGATATTGTTTTAAAACATTGTTTTCTTTTCTTAAAAAGATACAAAAATCCGTTCTATTATCTTATCATGTACACTGTAAAATTACTGTACGATAATATAATGTTTAATATGAAAATGTCGTAGTAAAGAGTTAATTATTTTCTTTTTCTACGCACTAAATAATTATTGTGCGAAGATTGCTGTGGAGAGATTATGATACACTCGCCCTCATAATTCGCCGTAAACCATTACTTGTATTTCGTTGTAGAGGGGCATTTGCCGGCTACACTTTAAATCAAGGGGACCATCTTAGCCCTCAGAAGTAGCAACGTATCTACGGTTGAGCTCAGACAGAATTTCAGTCGTGTTCGTATGCTCGTTTGCTACTATTTTTACATAGAAAACACGTGATTATCAGTCTTTAGTTTTACTGTATGATGTTTATGTATCC
>DWON01003330.1:0-18263 GCA_018251015.1 Phocides pigmalion okeechobee
TACGGCGGGTTATGAGGGTGGCGGTGGTGCCGCCACGGGCTAGCTCTAACGGCTCTACCACCTTCATTTAGTGTGTTATGCCAGTGATACTTTATACAGTATAAGTACACATTTACATGAAGTAATCATCAATTTTGTAGAATATTTCCTATAAGAAAAATAGTTCAGAGATTTGCCAAATTTACCTACGACACGTGTACATTCTATTTTTACACATCACTAACGAAAGGGTAGGGTTCGATATTCTGAAAATCTAAGGACGTACTCAATATATTCAGGAACGATAGATGATTTATTTCTAATTCCGTTCCAAATTCCCAACCAATCAAATCCGAGATAACTTGAGCGTCGCCTCACAGCGTCACAGCGTTCATATCGTAAAAACGAGTAGAAACGGAGCAAAGCTATGTCATTAAACCTTCCCAGATTTCGACGTAGTGCCACATTGAGAGACGATAGCGGTTTAAAAAATACATTAAAATAAATTGAAAAGTAAACACAACAAAAATACTTATAAAGACTCGTAATACATCGTTGTATGTATGGCAATACTCTCTCATCTCAGGGACATCGCGCCCCTACACGATCCTGCTAATGGCAGGTCGCTCTCACGACAGTTGCTAGATTCAACGTATCCGACCATTAGGGATACGACTGCTAGCTCTAAACTGATGTATGACTAAAGAGTCAACACCGCCTAATAACTGTAGGTCAGCAAAGGGTCGCCTCGGCCATCTTTTCCGTTTCGTTTCTATATTTTAATTAATATTGCGGTGTTACGTGTGTCAATGCGAGCGAAACCAACCTGGGTATTAAACTCTTAGAATGAAGCTCGTTTAAAAAGAAATCCCTCAAGGAGCGAATAATCCTTACAATTCTTCTTCTTGACATAAGCCGTTAGTACTATAGTGTATGAGAAGCAAAAGGTGCAGGACGTCTTTGATTACGTTCCTTCAACTTTTTTATTTCTTCGTTCCGTCATAGCGATACTTAAATATCGCTAACGCGTATCACTCATACCGCAATCGTAAGAACAATCCCATGGACTTAAACTATGGAACGACTTTTGCCTCCTCCAAATACCTTCGCTGTTTCAAGGAACGGTTTTTTAAACAACGCGAAATAGAAAACAGGAAATTACGTCCCTTGAAGCCTTCGAGCGGAATAGAAAGTTAATTTGGTATTGCGTTACGTTTTGATTTCAATTGGGGAAGGGTTCTTTTGGGAGCCTAATTCTTTTGAAATGTTCTGCTCAGGACCGTCATTCCGGGTCGTGCCTAATTATTTGAGAAGTATCACAAGAATTTTTGGCTATTTTACTCCTACATTCGGTTTTTTTACTTTACGTAAGAACCCTTCTAGGTAACAGCCTTTGTAGTGTCCAATAAAAACCACAACCATCACTCCTATAGTTGCATGAAAGCTTTGTCAAAATCAGTTCAGCTTCGTATCTTTATGGAAGGAAATATATATTAAAATCATGTTATAAGTATTGCAGATGTGAAAAATGATACATGTACATTTTTTATAACTTTATTTAATCTCATTATTAAAGATGTTGTCCCATTTTATAACAAAGCATTTGATCATTATATGCTCGCAAAAATGACAAAATTTTGATTTTTATTAATCAACATTTTACGTAACCTACTACTTTTGGCTTAATTGGACGGCGGCAGCTCGGTTCTGATTGGCTGCTTGATTACATCAGTTACACAAATTATAATTTCGATATCGTGTAATTACATATAATGAAATAACAGACGCTGTGACTGACAATGAAAGCGAATAGTATTTTCATAAAACTTTAAGTAGAATTGAATCGCAAGTACGGTTGCACGAGACGAATAATTACCAAGTTTTCATTTATCAAATAAATTAGATATGGTTCAAAAAGACTGCCTTAATTATTCAAATTACGTATATTCATTTCATATTAACCAAAAATAAAATTGTACTGGACGTAATCGTCATGTAATCGATATTTTTGTCAAAGTACGCATTGCTACGAGTATATATGTAGTTATCGAAACAACAGCGGATTACACCAAGATTATTGAAATAATAATAAAAATAAAACAAATTTAATTTAAAAAGGTTTATTTAAAATGCTAATATTTATTATGTAAACAATGTATTCAAAGCTAAAAAATTAATCGATGGGTCCTAGGTATTCCATCAGTCCAGTCATCACGCCATTCTCTTCATCAATCTAGGGCATTGATCAAGCTATATTGATAAAAGGTAGCGTAACCTAAATACATGTATAAATAATTTTTATTCTGGATATATGGATATTGGATATATAGACGCGGCACGATTTTATTTTTAGCGAGCACGCTTATATTCTACAGTACTATAAGACTTCTATTCCATAAAGGAAGAACCACGTCCAAACTGACAAAGATCTTCCCAACGGACGCGATTATACGCCAAAAGGATTAACGCCCACTCACTCGCGAGTCGTGGCACGCGTCACCATAAACTGAACTTTGTATTCATTTCGGAGCCACGCCGATGTCACTGGTGCCGTAAATCTTGATTATACCAGGCCAGAGTAAATACAAGCTCATTGTTGGCATAAGTACATAGGAATACGCCGCTGATCGACCGTGCTACGCTCGGCATTTGGTATATATACGTAGGCTTCAAACCAAACAATAGGGGCATAGCTACAAAACCCTCAGTTTTAGACGACATAAAGAACTATTCAACTTTGTTACAACATTAAGGCATTACCCTCACTTATCAGAATACTAAATATCTTTGTTTTCATTTTGCCTAATGTACTACTTTTTTATTGTTTGATTATTAAGTATGTCGGAGAGGTCAATAGTACGGGAGTTGCATTGATAAAAGAGCCGCAACCGCTATCGGGGCAAGATGGCGCTACGACAGAGTCTAGGTGGTAAAAAAAAGGTGGTGCTTTGCGCGGCGGAGTCGCTTAATGAACGGCAAGCCGCTGTGCGAACAACACGTCTAGGAACTGTTTTATGTCTCGTTGTTATAATAGTTCTTTAAAATAGTGATTTGTGAATAATAAATCAGTTGGGTGACTTTCTTTGGTAATTGCCTGTATACCCACATTTTGCCTACAAATAATGTCTGAAGATGAAGATACCCATACTTATCGGCCACCTGACTCCGACAAGTATTTGTATATCGCAGTCTTCAAACTAACGGGAAGTAGAGACAAAACCCTTAATTTTCAGGAAACACACAAATTAAATGTATTACCTTTTATTTCCTTTATTATAACTTTTTCAAAAAATATACTATCAATAATTTTGAAAGAATATAATATGTAAATGGAAGGCTTCGAGCTGCAAAACCCTTATTTTTTATGGTACAATAAACTTTGTATGAATTTTACCTAACTAAGTAAATTGTAGTTTTCTTAAAATATAGTTTACCTATAATAATAAAAAAATAAAGATTTTTTATGGCTTATAGTAGAATCAAAAAATGTTTTGTGCGGCCTTGTTTTTGAAGCCCACCATTATAACATAATCTCTGTAGTGAAATATCAGGACGGTATTTCTGTCCTGTCATTATAGAGATTACATGAAGTATGTTATTTTAGGAATAATTTTAATTATAGTTCGAAAACATTAAATAAAAGAACATATTGCGTATTATTAGTAAAATGTTAGTCAGGACAAAATTAAAGAGATTTTCTGTTAACCATAACAAATAAATAAAATTTGAAATTCAAACTATTATCTATTTGTGTACTTGACTATTGAGCACTAGCTGTGCCCATGACTTCGTCGGTGATGGTTGAATTAAATTGACATAACTTCTTTATTTATTAACCGATTTTAATAATTAAATTAAATTAAAAATAATAATGATTTAAACTGTATTCAAATCGGATAAGCCGTTTCTGAGATTAGCGTGCACAAACATATAGATATGCAGACATACAGATATACAGACAAACAGACAAAATGAAAAAACACTGTTTTGGGTTCTTTTGAGTGTATAAAGACACATCATTATGATTTTCTTACATATATTTGCCATGTACAAACAGCGATCAGTTACAATTTTATTATATGTATAGATATATATAACAGTCATTAAATTTTTGACTTTACACACAATATAATGAGGCAAATTCAAATTCAAATATTTGATTTCATTGTAAGGTTTGACATACACTTAATATGACTTTATGCTTATTATGAAGAGTCATTTGACTTTATGGTCATTATGATAAGTTATATGACAATGTAATCAGTATAATGAATCATATCAACTTCAGCAAACGTTGATAAGACGATGCCAAAACCTCAACCCAAATTTCAAAAATTTCAAGTCGACTGAATTCAACTTACAGTAATGGCTACCCGTTACTTGTTGAACCAATGAATGTTAATAACAATACAACTAAAGAAGTGTATGTTCAGATTTACAGGGTAAGCCCCTTTTCATATTTTTCTTAAGATACCTCAGACAACTGACATTTTATCTCCGCGTGTAGGCATTTCATGGAGCTGATAGTCGTATGTCGTTGCTCTTCTACGTGGTTACATACTCCATGACTGGAACCATAATACTCCCCGGTATACAGATTTACTCTTTGATAAACTGCGTATAATGTAGTATAAAAACATTTTATTGTAAGCTCACAACGGAGGCCGTTTAATCATTTCTGCGCGAAGAATCCTTAATTCTGGCAGCTTTTCGTTTTTCAATTGAAGAAAAATGTTATTTCTTCAATAGACTAATAAGGTACAGCTTTTTATAAAATTTCTAGATACAAACCATCGCGATTCATGGTATTCTATGGCGTGCTAACAAAAGAATATAAGGGTTCGTTTACACCAATTTTGGGTGGTAGAACAATAGTTCAACCGGGAATGTTCGTGCCGACCACTAAGTAATGGGATCGGCGAGGGACCGCGCTCGCCATCGATGTTTTCCCTGTACATAGTAATATTGGTATTTATAAAATTAATATTTTGGGGGTTTACGTGAAATGATCGATGTAGTCGCGCGACTCCCACTCCGGGAGAATTGGACCCCCTCGAGCGAATGCCCATGTAAAGAGGCAACCCTCGAGGCCCGAATAATCCCTACCCGTCTACTCCCCCGCTTAGAGCTGACATTACCGCTGGGCAAGACTAGTAGACTAAGACGTCCTCTATGTCGTTCGGAAAGGTACCATCGCTTACATGATCCGTAAAGCAATTCTTTTGTTTCCGTTGGAGAGGTGCGGTTGCCGGCTACACTTACATGGGAGGCAACCTTAGGTCTCAGAAGTATCTAGGCTTGAGGTATGCATTTGTTTGAGGTCATATAGAAATTCAGTTCTGTTTGAGATTGTATATGAATGTCCATGAGCTACAGTGACTACTTTACACCAGGTAGCCTACATGCTCATTTATTACTCTCCTCACCTTACATAAAACACAGTTCTGACTGATCTGGTTTGTAAGAGCATATACTTAAATCAGGTTTTCTTTCATCTTTAGCAATACCATCGATATATAAACATCATATAGGAATTAAATCTTAATGGTGACTAACTAAAATTTTATGAGTTGTAGTAAGCACGTTGTATTATCATAAATTTACATGGTCATGCTAATGCCATGCTATTTAAAAAAGGTTAATACTCAAATATAAGGGTAATTTTCAAAGACAAAAAGCAAAGAGACAAAAATGTAAATACTATTGTGGGTTTTATTTCGTTAATAAAGGCACCTGATAGTAGTTTTTCTCATATTTTTTCCAGGAACAGACAGCAATCAGTTACAATTTTATATCATTTTAAAGTAACATTTATACATATCAGGTGCTCATGATTAACAATTACGTTTTTGTTTACCAATATCTCGAACCAGTTGCATGGCTCGTGGTTATGGCGAATCTGCGGTGGCGGGGCAATAGTTGACAGGTCCTAATAGTAGATTAATGTCTACCCCACGTCTAGACCGTTTTTCTTTTTGGTTTCCATATCACTACACTGCACACTAACTGTATCTTTTAGCACTGAACCTTGCACTGTTGACTTATTATGATAGATGACATAGCTGGTGTGCCTTCCCTCTTCTAGTACCGTATTCGCTAGTGTAAAAACACACACTAGCACAGACAGTCATATTACGGAACACACACATAAACACCTACAATCAACGCACCCTTTGTGAAGCTGGTATTGTAACGTATGGGCGCTAACCACATGTAAACAATACTAAGGCACTAGTCCCACTGACGACGAGAGAATAAAATCATTAAAAACTCTTAAAAATCAAACAGGACACGTCATCTACGGAAAAGTATTTAGCCTTTTGTAATATTTACCGGTCCCTTGAATACTGTCACGAAACCAAAACCGAAATCGTATAGATCATATATTTTTATATTTAAAAATTAACAAACAAACGTGCAGGTCACCCGATGTTTGATGGTCAGTATCGTGTAAACGTTTACTGCACTGCACACTTCATTATAAAAAACAAGAGCAATACTGATGATGACAGGGCGCTCAAAGCAGATGTACCGATTTTGCATTGTACACTTGACGTTCATAGTATATGTAAATACCTTATAATTAAATAAAATATTGGATATATGTTTGATATTTGTGATATGAAACCGAAAATAGAAAACCGAAGAATGTAGGGTAGATCGATGAACCTACCATTAGCATCTGTCAACATTTTCCTCCGCCACCCCAGTTTTCGCAGACTTGTAATATCGATCAATGTTAATCGTACCCGGTACATAGTAAAATGTATAAATTCCCCGATGATATTAGTTTGAAATCATATATAATATTTAAATTTTAATTTGAATGACAAACAATTGCAAATGCCGAACATCGAAACCAAGGTTTAGCGAGTGACAACTCTCTCGCGTATCGCCGATCACAGGCAATAAGACGCACATTAACAAAAACCAAAGGTCACCTGCCCAATGGACCAGCGCCGAGTTAGTGTTAGTTCCAACGACCCAGTTAAAGTTATAGGCAACTTAATTTATTTCACCCCCAGCCCGCAATTTTAACCTCTACGCTGTTTGTATTAAGGCACAAAGTTTCATGGAGCTACTAGATATGCAATATGACTATTTAATTTTACGCAAATTATTCGGAAACGACCATTTTAATCTTCAGAAGTAGCGACGCATCTACGTTCAAGCTCAATTAGGACTCAATCCTATTTGAGATTGAGGGTGATTTCACCTGCACCTAAACGAAACAGCAGTAGAAAGAGAGGAGGAGACTTCCTCCCTTACGACGCGCTCTCTTACGAATTTTCGGTCAGGTTACATGTCCTGACGTGATTTTAAACAAAAGTGCTCAACGCCGCTTAAGACGTTTTCACTTAAAAAATAGTACCATTGAGTGCAATCGAAAGTTGGATGTGTGACCGCAAATGGTAAACTTCATGCGCACTTGGTTACTATTAATGCCCGGTTCCGGTTGCTGTTCGTTTCTTTTCATCAATTTTCTGCTTTTTCTTCATTAATTAATTTTCTTCTTCTTCAATTAAAATCTACTATCTTATCTACATATTATTTTTACCTTACTACTTTAGAACTATCATTTACAAAATATACTATAACTTAAAAAAATAGAATTGGTACATTCCCCTATGACTTTTGTCCGACCCGTGATTCACAGAATGCTAAGTTCATCGTGTATCAATAAAATTCATGATAAGACGGATTAATTTGAATAAGTACATGAGTAAATTTAAATGCAAATGACAGACGATTGTAAAATGCTTATCTGTAACGTACAAATCCAGTTTTCATGGACGTCGTAATTTAAATAATAACACTTTTGTTATTACTAAATATTATAAAACAAAGTTCCCCGTCTGTCTGTCAGTTCATGATAAACTCTAAAAATACTGGACGAATTTTCTCACAGTTTTCAACAACAGGTACAGTGATTCTCGAAGAAGGTTTTGATGCATAATAAGTTAAGTTTTTTTTTTATAAATTGCGCGAGAAATAAAATAGTTAAATTCAATGTGGTAATTCAGTCGTCGTTTGAAATCGATGGTTTTAATTGTTAGTGTTACGACTAGGTAATGACTGAATGCATGTGTGAAAGAAAAATAATGTAAGTAAATATAAACTTTATTACCCGAGCGGAGCTGAGCCGGGTCGCTAGTAAAGCATGTAATTAATGCTTATATCACTAAAAGATTAGAGGACTTTGCGTCTAACAAAAGTTCAATGACTTTACAGTTTCTTTTGAACCGGTCTATAAATAAAAAGTTACGTCTATTTGAAAGTTACGGGTGTATGGTGAGTACATGAGAGCTTTTTGGTGTTAGACAATCGGGAAACCGAAAATGTAAGTTCAAGTATCAATATAAAGTTACCAAGTGATTTACGCAGCCATCTTAATTTTCAAGGATCTGTTAAGTCGTAAGCATAGATAATATACGGTATAGATTCTATGTATAGCATAGACAAAGAGAAGTTATATAAACATAATTCCATATTGGACCTACAACTCATATTAACCCAATATGATTCTGCGTAAGCTTAGTAGAACTTTAAACAAATAGCAGAAAAAATACTTCAAACCAAAACTTTAAATATTGAAAAAGGTCATAGGTGTGTTTCGTGCTTTTTTTGTCTAGGAGTAAAAACTTTCAGCTATAACTCTACTTTAAAATCAAAAAATATAATTATGATATTTCTCTTAAAAGAGAACCGGTAACGTTGAAAATAAAGCGTATCATACGCAGTTTTAATGGCCACACTGGAGTTCGACACAGAAACTTACGGCCAATTAAAAGTTTTTAACAATTAACTGGTGGTGATGACGCTCCGCTCCCCGCTCCGCTCTACTCTTTTTGCGCCAACTTTCAACTACGGCTTCCGATTCGTGCGTTTCGTACCATATGCAAATTACGATGTATCGTACATTTTGTTTCTCATCTCATCTCAATTTGTGAGCACTCTGTATTGCGATGTGTAACATTTGAAAACGTGGCTTTTCAAACTTTTGAACATACTTGAACTTTTGAAACACGGCCCTAGTAAACGACAAAATTTCCATCATTCTTTTTCACGTTTAACAGCAAGTTCCTATTTTTGTTACATGGAGAAAAACCTTTGAGAAACCAATAAAAACCAGCGATCTTCTTCTATGCTTTAATAGGAGTCTAGAATATCTGGAACACACCGGTATCCTCCTAGTATAATTCTATATCTGGGTTCCAACCCAGGAGACCACATCTGTATTCCAACCGAGGGACTCATGTCACTCACACCGTCATGTGTTGAAAATTCGTGTGACTGTCATCACCGTTCCGAGGATTACTTTTAAGCCACTTTTGTTACTCACAACCACCTGTTGATATGTAGTCGTTGCCGCCCATGGATTCACAAACAACTTCAAACAGGATCCTATCTGAGCTCGTATGTAGATGCATTGCCACTCTTGAAGGCTATGATGACCATCTCGCTTCTAAATATAGCCAGCAACCGCACCTCTCGAACCGAAAGACAAGTAATGCTTTACGGCGGATTATGAGGGCGGCGGTGGTACCTTCCTGGTCGAACTATAGTTCTACCTATCACAATACTACTTCAACTTAAAGAAGTATATAAATAGACCCAGCAAATAAATAAATAAGAATTTACGCCAAGTTACGTGTACAAAATCAAAAAAACTTAGTTGTGATACAATACGTAACAGACGTAGCCAATTTAAAAGGAATATTCGGACCGTTACGATATCCACGCCTGCGCCGGCCTGCTGAGGCGTAGCATTTTACTTTCTAGGGTTCCGTACCTCGAAAGGAAAAAAACGGAACCCTTATAGGATCACTTTGTTGTCTGTCCGTCCGTCCGTCAGTCAAAACCTTTTTTCTCAAGAACGCGTAGAGGTATTAAGCTGCAATTTATATCAAATGCTTACGTCTACTTACTCTTGGATCTGTGAAAGAATAAAACTTCTAAGCTAAAGCAATCAAAAGATACAGCGGTTCCAGTGAACTTAGAATCTTGAAATTTGGTATGAAGCAACGATAATAATATAATATAATAATATAAGATAGCACAGATAAAGGAAAAATTGCGGACACCGTAAATTTTTAGTTACATCATATAATAAAAATATTTTACGGAACCCTCGGTGCGCGAGTCCGACTCGTACTTGACCGGTTTTTTTTACCCGCCATTTTATTTAGATAACGCGAGAATTTTCAACCAAACACGTGTCCATCCACACTGAAAAGTTAGCTTGTTGGAGCTTCGAGCTGACAGAACTGGGCTACGTATTTATTCAACAGTGAAAACTAAAGGATTTTTGTAAATCTCGCTGTGGAGTTTCGTTAAACACTGTGTATGTGATAAGTGAATTCCTGTTGGGTATAAAGGGCGTAAATGGGTAGTGAAAATTGCAGCGCTATGTTGAAACCGAATAATAACTAACTAAAGAAACTACACGAATCTTGTAACTTTGACTGAATTCCTTATTACATATTAAGTAATTCCATACATTTAGTTTAATTCTTCCATTAAGGCCACCATACTCTGAGCGACCTCAAAATGTTCCCCCAAACTCTTCCAATTCCCGCCAATTGTCCTCCATGTGGCCATTCCCTAAAATAAAATATCTACAAACGTGGTCAGTATAACTAGTGCAAAAATAAAAATTGTCAACAGCCAATTAAAACTCGTAAAACATTATATAAATAAAATGATTTTAAAATTACCAGAACTTTACAGTTCAACACATCAAAGATTATGCACGGATTTCCCTATTGGTAGGCTTCATAAATGTGTGCAATCTTCAATCCATCATGCTTTCACTTCGTGAGTTTTCTTGTGAAATCAAAAGGTTAATGCGTAGTCATAACGCCGATCAAGTGTGGATTGAAGCTTGATACGTCTTTGAGAAATTGATAAAGAACCTTCAGGCATGCAGTGTTCCTCACGATGTTTTACTTCACCGTCAAAAACTAACAATTAATTTGAAAAATCATATGCGTGCCATAGATTAAAACCTCAGAGCTTTCATGTGAGAAGTCGGGATTGTAACCAGTAAACTATAACTGCTTCCTTCTGGTATTGCCATTTAAATCCTTCTTTAGTCCATAAACCCATCCGATCAGCTCATAATAATTCACGACCAAACCCTGATAAGGGTCATAATCAAAATTTCTGAGTTAGCCTTCACCAATTAGGTATTCCACGGATGACACACGCATAAAACATCCCGAAGGTGGGGTCGGTGATCCCGTTCAAATTCAACACTACTTCCCGGCCGGGATCCTATGGGATTATCTCAAATCCCGGACGTCATCGCCGGTGGCTTAGAACAGGCGCGGCGGCTTTTGTCGAATATTTTTCAACAAGAATATTGTAGTATTTTTCTAATTATAAAGTTTAAATACAATGCAAAAAATTACAAATCTTAAAAGGAATATCTTAAAAATTATTACAATAAAAGCCTAACCTAAACAATCTAAAGGTAATTTATACCCATGTAACATGGGGCCAAGAACGTCATCGCATTCACGCGCTGAATAGCGATTGTAGGTTTTTGCGCAAGACGAACCAGCCCACCTAACGTATTGATGGCGAATAAAAAAATCACTGAAAAACCTAAAACTATAATAGAAACCGTATTATGAAGAAACTATCTTATTAGGGTGCAATTCAAATGAATTGATACAATTCTTATCTACAGCATCATATCCTGATAGCCTGTTAGAAAGAAAATCCTAGTTTCGTTCAAAATCACAATATAACTGACAACTCAAAGTTCAAATCGGCAAAACAAAACATACCATACAATTACAACATAACACTTCCATCTAAATAGGAATAATTCTCTCCGACATTTATCTGCGAGGCGGTAATAAGATGTATGTAAAAAAACCTCGCATCGTTCATAATCAACACACCGGGAACAAAGGGAATAAAAGCGACAACCGTGTACCTGAGATACACTCGCGAGCACTGAAAGTACAATCTTCGTTAAACATTATATTACAGAAAATGTACGCCAATTGTACTATTTAATGGGAACTCATCTTTCACGATTTATATAAGTCAATGTGCAATTAATTAAAAATCGTTAACCTATTATGTATTAAGATGTATAAATTCCACAATGACATTATATTTATTAAATACATATAGCAACGTCCTTTAACAGCAATAATCTCCACTTTTGTATACTCTTTGAAAGGTATCTTATCACACATCAAACACAAGAAACATTGTAATTTATTTTTGAGGCTGCAATGCATTTATATTATCGAATTTGAATTTAAATTACTCAATCCCTGGACTTGAATTAGTTTAACATACATTTTAGATGTCAAACTTCAAATTCAAATTCTTTATTGCTCATGCTTATTTTCTAAGTCAGGTCTTACAAATCAATGTAAGTACAAGCATGCACCCTGTTAGGGTATTGCAATATAATATTTACATAGTGTTGGAGAAGTTAATTGTCATTATTATATAGTAATTTTAAAAATAATAGTAGTGATAGAGATAATTGTTATACAGTCTGGATAGAATTACAATATTGCATAACAAATTCTATCTCATTATCATCACCATTCTTTTGATTATTTGACATTAAAAACATACACATTACACAGTATAGTTTTAGAGAGATAGTGAGGACACGAAACAGCTTATCGTGTATTAGAAATCGTTCTCTGCCATCTGCATATAAATTCAAATAAATAAAACTATTACTTGGGAAATAGAAATAGCCCGCTAAGGTTGGCTCAATCTCAGACTTTCTTATCATTTAAATAATCCTTATTGTCATAATATGCTTTCTGGCATAGGACCCGTTTTATACTTTTTTATTCATGTAAAGGCAATTCCTTGTCAGGAATTTTATTATAAAATGTTATAAACATGCCTAAAAATGAATGGCTTATTAAGTTTGTGACCGTTCCTAGTAGAAATTAAATTCGAAAATAATCTCTCTAACACTATTTTAATGGCTAGCGGTGTACCCAACAATGCGGTAATTTTGTGAGGCGTTATCCTGGCAACACGCATGTCATTTGTTTTGATTATAGCACCGCCGCGCCATCTTCCGCGCGGTAATGTTTTTTATTATTTATTTTATTTTAGGAACGCACGTGGTTGTACACGCTCACTTCCCGGACGTAATGTTCCTTATTTGTTTATGGCAGCCTAGTACCGACTTGATTTACTATTATCAATTTTCATTGTTTCTAACAACATAACCATGGTGACAAATAAATCAGTCGTCTGCCATGCAGCAACACAGGTGTTTCAGTTGGAGAAGTACTATGCCAGTGCCTAGAAGCAAGGCAACCTTCTTAGACCGCAGGAGTAACAACGCATGTACGTACGACTTGACTAGACGAACCGCTTGCCTTGTAGCTGCCAGTCACCGTTACTTATGGACATTTGCAACCCTAGAAGAGTCGCGAGTATCTATGGCTTTGAAGAAAAGCTCTATTTCCACCTTTTTGAAGAGCCTCATATTCGTTCAAGGAAGACCTCAGGAGGAAGTTCGTTCCACTTATTGCACATGGTTGAAGAACAGACAAACCGATCTATGGAGGACCGCCTCAAATCCAGTTAATTCGGAAGGACTATGAGCTAATCCTTCTCATTTTGACGGGAAATCCATTCTGGGATTTGTCTCATTTCACGGTAAAGTTGTAGTATTAATATATTTAAGATTTATATCCATAAGTTCACATCGTACGTCTATGACCGCTTGAAATGACAGCTATTGTTTATGAACTCTATGCTTTGTAAGTGACGGCTCAAACTTATAGCTTATTCACAATAGGCTCGTGAATATAATGCCATTGTTTTCAATCTTATTTATTTTGCAGCTAAATATTATTCTCGGCTGTAACGGGAGTAAATCTATCTAAGACAAAAGAATAATCGCTTCTAACTCTCAATGTTTAAGTTATTGTTAAAACTACTTTGCAACAATCCGCTACCATAGCGTATAATGGTGTATATTTCAATGCATGAAGATAGGAAAATGGTAAGGATGAAAAAATATATACCATACCGGTGTAGCAGCAATTTACCAACCGGGATTCCGCGGCCTCCGTAACTCTATGGCTGAGCAAGAACAGAGTGAGTTTGGTCAATAAAAGTCTTCGTCAGATCCTGGGTGGAAAAAACCACCATCGGTGGTTCGACAAGCCGACCATGTGACCACCATCAAGTGGATTGCATGTTCGTTTGGTAGTGTATCTTCACAAAAAACAAATTACCAAGGTGGTGGAGACCTATCGGTTAGAATATAGTTCAATCATATCAGTTAAATTGACCAGATTGTTATACCTTTATAAAATATTCATGATTATCTATGACCACCATTGTATACAGAGGCAGTTCAAAAGCTAATAGGCTCAATCTACATGCTAATTGAATTGGATTTTATGCTTAGTGATTTAGTCAAACGCAATTCATTAGACCGAAGTAGTCGCATATGTAGCTTTTTAGAGTGCATCCGCAAGGATAGAAAATAGGATACGTCATTTTTTATCTTATTTAATTACTTTTTATTTCTGTTTTCATTTACTCTTATATTTTTCATTAATTCTTTAAATCATTCCTTCATTCATTTCCACTCAATTAGTTATTAGCCCTATAATATAGTCCTAATAAAGGACTAAAGGATTAAAGGCATTCTTAATGCCCAATGCTATTCTCTACCAATCCGTCCTTGATGATAGCGAAAAATCGTGATAAGTACTATTCAATGCCAAAGATATTAAGTGTTTTATACTTTATTTATCTTTTAGTTAAATTTATCACAGCAGAAAAAGGGTATTGTTTCTAGTACGCAAAGATTTAAAGGGTAATTCAGTAACAATCTGCCAGCAATCTTGTGTCAGTGAATGATCGTAAGGTCGCTAACAGTTCATCTTAGGATCTGAAATTGGCATCAAACATATTTACAAACGGTAAGCGACTGATCAGACATAGAAATGTGGGCAAATTGGTAGTCAGTGGGATTCCTAAGCCCAGTTCTGGGACAGGAATTGATGAAGAGACACGTTTATATAAATAAAAGGACACGACACGTGAGCACACCCCAATGACTAATGTTTGCGGAGCGGCAGAGCCCTTCGTATCGTGATTTCGCATCACAAGGGATCTTCTTAGGGTTGTCAACTTCGTCACTAACATTAATTGTTTTTTAAAATTTCGAATACCTAGGGTGCAGAAGGCAGAAGAAGCCAAGCGGTATCAATGTGTTTCACTCAGCAGTGATTTTTGTGTTTCTTCAGTTTGGTTGTGAAATCTTTGGTCCGTGCGGTCCGAGTGATATTTTTTTTTATACTATTAATCCCACATTTGGCGAGAAGAAAGTTTTAGGCACCATACCTCTTTAGATTGTTTGAGTTATAAATTTATTAAAATTAATTTTACGATATTCCATGTCACATTAATAATCAAAATCAAATCATATCAAATATTTTTATTCAAAGTACATTCTTAACAGATGTCTTTTCGAACGTCTCTAAAGTACCACCGACTCGTAAGGTGTGTCGTTTTGAAGAAGAGACAGCAAAATAAACTACAAAGCACACATCTTTTCTATCTTAAATGTACAAAGTATACAAAATTAAATGAAATCAAAACTATGTGACAGCCCTATTGTTCATAAGTGAGTAATGTTAGCAAATACAATTTGGGTCTCCGCGGTAATCTTATCACCGTAATACTCTTTGTTATTTGCACAATGATACTATATCGCTGATCTCGCTATGATTACATATATCTTTTGGAAGAAGATCTATCTGATAACTCGTCATTAAGCCTACCTCAATTATTGTTCAGGGTTTAAAATTTTGACATTTTTATTTAAAGTAAATACTATGTTGAATACTATAATAAATCTTATGTACCCTTACACGGGGGTAAAGGGAGGGAGGGGGGCATAAATTGCTGAAATCACCCTAACGTAATTAATAAATGGCCCCTTAAGGTATAGATTTTCCAAAATTATTTTGTTTTTACTTATGTGAGAAGGTAGCAAATGAGCGTGCAAATCCTAATGACCTGATGTTAAGTAGTCGCAGCCCATAGACGTCCACGTACAACCACAAACACGATTGCTACCCCTAAGATTACTATAGATAATGGTTATTACTATAGATAATCCTAAGATGGTTATTACTCCTGCGGACTAAGATGGTCGCATCGGTTCAAAGTGTAGCCGACAATCGCACCTCTCCAACCGAAACACAAGTAATGCTTTACGGCGGATTATGAGAGCGGCGTTATCTCCCCGGTTCAACTATAGTTCTCCCACCATTTCCCTAATGCCTTATGTTGCAAGAAAGCCTGTTTGCAAAAATTCAGGTTCTAAGTACAGCGGTTTCGGCTATACGTTAATCTCTGCGTAAGTCACGTTACTCTTTTATATATATTTAATAATAAAATACCGGTAACGCCCTGTTCACACATTTCGCCCAGCTACAATAATTATTAATTACATATTCGTAATTATTAATTATCTCCACACCTGTATCAATGTTTGACTTTAATTTATAACGTAATTGAATGATTTATTATACACAATTGTATGTATATCGTATATTTCGTTAATTAACAAACTTCATTTCGATTAACCTAAAATTAATAAAAGAACTCCTCTGTATAACAAAATTCGTCCATGCATATAAAAATTCGTCTCTTCGCCTTTACATATAAAAGTACTTTATAGATATAAAAAAAATCTTCTATACATATTACAATATGAGTCTTTACAGCCAAAAATCGTCTATAAAAATATTTTAAACAAAATTCGTCTACATACATATAATGACATATTTATGTATAGTAAGTGAGTCTTGTTAGTACATAATATTTTTTTGATCTATTATCGACACGATGACCAAGTCCGTCATTTTTTAAATTTTTTGTATGCCTGTATCACATCACGCATACAATACGCATCACGTGAAAACTGTTTGACCGATTTGAATAATGAATGATTTATTCTTAGGTTTAAGACTAAAATACGTGCAGTCAAAACTAATGAACCTAAAATTCTGTAATCTTGCACATATGTAGGTTATTTGTATAGCGTACATGAGCACTAAGAAGGGACTTTTGGAAATTCTTATCTTAAAAGAGTAAAATGGAGATTAAACTTTTGTACGAAAAGGAGAAAGATTTTTATAATTTATATGTTTTTTATTTCTTTCCTACATTTGCTTCAATATAGAGTATAAATACGATTAGAACACAATTTATTGGAATATATTATAAAAACAATTTCTGCACAGGCAAAGCCATGGACATTAGCTATTCTACAACATTGAGAAACGATGTTAAGTGGCGCGTTCGATTAACAATTAAATTTTATTTATTAAAATCTTTTATAAATCCTAAAAATATAGTTTCATTGTTCGAAGAGGAGCAGCTGAACAAATAATAGCTCGAATCAATCGCGATGGTAAATCCCAAATAAATCCAAAATCCGTGTTTCTACAAACACGACATCCATCATTAAAAATGTTCCAGTACAAATTTTTCGCCTGACAACCCATCTCGCGTGACGTGTAAATAAAATGGCAACACCACGTTGTTACGAAACTAGGTCACGGATTTCGATTCGAGATGGTTGGTGGATCTGTCACGCTACGTGACATATGGACATCGTGACATAGACACCTACAAGTTTTTTTTTTATAAATAGAAAATACTATAATACTATTGCATAATAACCAATAGTTACAATTTCGACACCTCCCTGTAAAAGTCAGGACTTGAACTGATTTTTGAAAATAATGTACGTATTCAAAATTTTTTATATCGTTTGCAACGGTGCAGGACTATGTTCCATTGTATTTATGAGTTTACAATGCAATGAGCTTTAAACAGCAAAATTTAAGAGAATGATTGACATGAAATATATATTTTCCTATAGACTTTGGGAAGTCGCGCCAACAAATTGAACATTTCCCTCAACACCCGCCATTTTTCACAATAACCCCTATTACACACATGTCTATGGCAAAACATACGCCGACGGGTTTTGATTAAAAAGGAAATTACTGTAACAATTTGCAACACTATTTCAATTTACAAAGATTTCCTTTTTTTACTAAAGTTCGCTTGATAAAATTCAAATATTTTATTACATTAATGAATGTCATGTCGTACACTTTATGAATGGTAATAATACAACGTAATTAAGTATGATTAGACTAAATGGTATTGTGCGGTACTCAAGGCCTCGCACTCTTCGATATAGCGGACTGTATATTGTAAAAGTGTAGGAGATATGACAC
>DWON01003331.1:0-18262 GCA_018251015.1 Phocides pigmalion okeechobee
GTGTGTGTGTGTGTGTGTGTGTGTGTGTGTGTGTGTGCGTGTGCGTGTGCGTGTGCGTGTGCGTGTGTGTGGCCATGTGTGTACCCACCTTAAGTCACAAACGCCGGGCGAATCGTAGTTGCCGTTGTTGGAGTTGGTGTTGGTGGCCACGCTGTTGAGCGCGCCGATACTGTTCGCCGATACGTTGCTGTGGTTCTCGCGATGCACGCGGTTGTGATGTCTGCCAGGAGACAATACAAATTAATATGTTTATATATATATACGTAGATGCGTAGCTACTCCTGCGGACTAAGATGGTCGCCTCGCTTCAAAGTGTAGCCGGCAACCGCACCTCTCCAACCAAAACACAAGAATATTTTATGGCGGATTTTGAGGGCGGCGGTGGTACCTCCCCGGTCGAACTATAGTTCTCCCACCTTCAATTACACGTTACAAACACTTAGATTTTTTCTCTAGTACCTTATGAGATAGCTGTCGCGCACAAAAGTGCGTCCGCACACGCTGCACTCGTAGCACGAGCCGGCGGAGTGCGTGCGGATGTGCAGCGCGAACTGCGACTTGGACGTGAACGTCATCGAGCACCGGTCGCAGTTCAACGGCTTGTCCGCTACGTGCGACCATCTGACGGACACACGATATATTTGAAAATTTTATTCAATACAAATAAATAATAGTTACAAAAAAAACTAAGAAAACAGGCTTTTATAAAAAATACAACTAAAAAAAGTATAAATAAGAAAATAAAATGCAATGCTTTTTCATTGATACATTTTTTTCGTTAACGCGAAATCTATTGTTATTTATACAAATAAATAAAACTGGATTGTCTCTCTGTAAAATTAAAGTAACCGCTTTTTACTAAATACCATACACTGTACATATGTATACCAAAATAACATTTTTTGTCTGTCCGTCTGTTTGTTTCTGCTAATCTCTGAAACGGCTGGACCGATTTTTGACGGGACTTCCATCAGCAGATAGCTAATGTAATAAAGAGTAATGTACACTCCTTTTATTTTAGAATTATATATTTAAAACGTGGACGAAGTCGCGGACACAGCTAGTCTCCCTCTAATTTTGTACACTATGCCTGTACCTCTGATCTCAATATTAGTCACATATTATCAAGATAAGAGTGTTTAGGCAATATTCAAATTCCGTTTTAATTCAGTTAATCGCGGATGTATAAGTTTATATGTCATAGGCATTTCCACTTTCGCTTTTTTTGTTATGCTATATTTGCACTTTTAAGTTAGCCTTGTCTTGTTTAGAACAGTATATTTAGGTTAAAATAGTTTCTTTGAATTTATAATTATGTATTTTAACCTTACCTATGCGCCGTCACGTAACTCTTCACAGCGAATCTCTTTTGACAAATGTCACAAGCGTACGGACGTTCACCTGAAAACATTACCACGTCTTAGAATAAGCGACTAAACGTAACTAAGATAAAGACTAAAAAGCAATCTAATCAATTACAACCAAATGAATGTAAAGGAAGCATAGTGAAGGCAAATGATGTTAAAAAGACGGCAAGATGCAATTAGACAGTGTGATGCAGTCTGAAATTGATGAATTTAAGCCAAGAAAATTATAACAAATAATACAATACTGAAACTCAAGTGATGTATGATGTAGCGGATGATTAAAATGATACTAGAACAGTTGTCGGTGCCACATCATTTGGTCCACAATGTAAATAGTACCTGTTATCGCAATTTGCCGTCTTCTACGCAATATCTTCCAAACGCGGTGAAAACATTCACACAAAAACAAGCTTTGAATACAACATGTGATTTTATCACTTTTGTGCTATAAGCTATTGGATAAGTTGCATTTGCTAAATTTATTGTGAAAAATACTGTGAGGTGTAATTCTATATTATGTGTTACATTTAACAAAGTCCAAGTTTCACGAATTCTTTAGTTCTCAAATAGTTTTCGAGGTAAAAACGAAGAAAGAACATGGAAACGCAACTTATCCTTGATAAAAGCGGTTACCGCGAACCACTCATGTTATTTAGAATAAAACTTAAGCCAATTAAACATTTTTTATAGAAATAATTAAACTTTTTTTTATTACTCAGATTTATAGGCAAAGTAACTAGAGACATCCATACTTTAGGGAATTTTAAAAGTCATATAATCCTTATTATGACGTTATAATAGTTTGACATTGATTTTCATTATGTGACTCGTTTGATCAATGCAATCCGTTCTTCAACATACTATGGCAAATACAAGCTTAGCCGAAGTAAAAAATATAACTTATTAGGAGTCTATTTAGTTACTTCATCTTTTTTTAAATCTGAATTGTATTTGAAAATTGACTTTTGTGTTTACTATAAATAGACACGATAGTCCGCGGTAGCAATAGATCGTATATAACGCGTATCTGTCATACCGGTGTGGATTCGCTTGTGAATGTTGAGTGTGGATTTCTGGGTGAAGCGTTTGTAACAGACATCGCACTCGAAGGGCCGTTCGCCTGTGTGCGTGCGCATGTGTATTTCCAGGTACGGCTTGCATGTGAACGCCGCCGGACACTCCATGCACTGATACGGCCGCCCTTGCACTAACCAGTAGTTAACGTTAGTTTTCCACCTCAACACCATATATCTCATATACAACATATACAGTACTCACAAGTTAATCGTTACTCCTGATATGTGGCACCGACAACTTTGAAACTCAAATGGTAATTAACAAGTTAGCCAACAATTATTTCAGTGCAGCCTTGACAATGTTATCGAAATTAAATTAAATAATAAGTAAATTTTTACGTATATTATATATGACTTTATAAAGATATTTAACAAGTTTATTACTGTATACAAAGCTACAATATCTATTCTATGAATACCGATGAGTTATATAATAATGAACAAGAACAGTTATTTAGATACAATAAGTATTTTATAACGACTCGTATCATTGTCAAGATTACTTCGAGGTATGAATAGTTTAGTTGGAAAAGGACTGACCTGTGTGCGTTCTTTTGTGTATATTAAGTGTAGATTTTTGCGCGAATCTCTTGAGGCAAACGTCACACTGGTAGGGCCGCTCGCCGGTGTGCGTGCGGTTGTGGATCTCGAGGTACTGCTTGCAGGTGAAGGCGGCCGGGCACTGCAGGCACTGGAAGGGCCGTCCCTGAACTGCAAGCACGCAGACGGTTAGCGTCCAGCCGCTGGCCGCGGCGCCTCGCTGCGCCCCCACAGCGCCCCGGCTCCGAGCGCGCCCGGCACGTACCTGAGTGCGTCCGCTTGTGGATGTTGAGACTCGACTTCTGCGTGAAGCGCTTCAGGCAGATGTCGCACTGATATGGCCGCTCGCCGGTGTGAGTGCGCGTGTGAATCTCCAGGTATTGCTTGCAGGTGAAGGCGGCCGGACACGACAGGCACTGGAACGGTCTGCCCTGGACTGGTGCCCAATACATATATTATAGCAGCGGCGAGCCCGCAAGGACGCTAGACGCCCTCGCACTACGGAGATCGCGGCGCGGACTGGTCGCCGCTCGCCGCTAACTCCGCTCCAAATCTTTGCGTACTCGGTTAGTTAAAGCTACGTTTTTAACTGAATGAAATGTGAACGAAACAAACAAAACGAGAGATTTGGAGGAGAGGCCAAAGTGAGTGAAGGGCTGGGAGCGGGCGGGGGGCCAGTCCGGCCCGCGGCTGTCACCCACCTGTGTGCGTCCGTTTATGTATATTGAGGCTGGACTTCTGCGTGAAGCGCTTGAGACAGGCGTCGCACTGATAGGGCCGCTCGCCTGTATGCGTGCGCATGTGAATGTCCAGGTAGGGGCGACGGGCGAACGCGGCCGGGCAATGCCCGCACGTGTAAGGGCGCCCTTGCACTGCGCCCAGTGCACACACAAAAGCGAGTAACGCACGTCGCGCGACGCAGCGCGGCATCTAGCCTGGCCGCCCGCCCGCTGCCAATCGCATCGCATTCCCGTTCGCAATTCAATCGTGCCCGTTTTATAACCCCAATTTTGAATCGATACCCGATTAAAGTATCGAGGCGCCAATGATGCGTCTTTGCAGCGATTGCATTACCGCTTTTGTGAAAGAATTAATATTCATGAAGAAATGATGAGTACAATAATGGCATAGGTACTAAAACCACCGAAATGACCGTGCGGGATAGGCGACGGGGTGTATGACCGGTGGAAGTAATAATGGTGGGATAAAATAACGTCGATAAGTGCAGAAGTATGTATAAGCGCGCATTGTAATGAGTTATAGATATCGAGAGGTTAGTCGGAAGCAACGATACGAAAGCTTGAAAATAGGGAACGTAAAACAACGGGTTAGGCGGGCAACGGAAAAATAGGAGCGAAGCATGATGCTAAATGAAAAGTGTGACTGCATATAGAGTTGCAGGTTGTCGCTAATCGTATCGAATAGGAATGCTGCATTTGTAGTTATGTAATGTGGGCTACTAACCCGTATGTATTTTTTCGTGCAAATTGAGCGCGCACTTCTGCGTGAAGGACTTGAGGCAGACGGTGCACTGGAACGGCCGCTCCCCTGCGCCGCCAACACACGGACACGGGGGGACAGAGAAACAAAACAAAACCACGATGGACAAATAATTCTATTCAATCGTAACACGAACACCAATTGCGTTTGAAAACTACCATGAGGGAATTTTAACAATGTTATTTGTCCATCAAACATAGTCTCACCTACTTTAACTTAAAATCCTCACAACGTTCACATGCTTTACTGTTAGTGTTTGTGAATAGTTTTTGAGCGCGTTCAACCTAAATATTATTCATTAAATTATTATAATGATAAAACACTTCCAAATCGCTAACCTTCTCATTAACGGTTAATTGCAAAAGATTGGGAGCCCTTAAAACTATTCACAAAAAAGGTGTCAAAGCCACAAAAGTATCAATGTAGTATTGTCATGTAATAGTACAATTCTCAATTGTGACTGAGAGACCGGAGGAATATAGAAATTAAATATGAGCAAGGGACCCACCAGTATGAATACGTTTATGAGTGCCAAGGCTGGACTTCTGAGTGAACCGCTTGTCACAGATGTCGCACTGATAGGGGCGCACTTTGTTGATCAGCGATTGGATGTGCTCCTCTAGAAATATCAACAAAATTCAGCTACAACAACCGTTCCGCTCGACGCACAGTCAATTTAAGATAGTGCCTAATAACGTGAGCTCTATAATTACAAATTCATTCTCTACTTAAGGATTTTAGGGCAAAATGCCTACCAGTGTGTATTTTCCCGTGTCGGCCCAGGCTGGACTTCTGAGTGAAGCGCATAAAACAGATGTGGCACTGGTACGGCCGCACTTTCTCTAACAGGGCTCGTCTGTGTTCCTCTATAAGGTATACGATTTCGATATAACATCTTTGCATCCATTCAAGCAATTTTTAATTTAATTGTAACCTAGCATTTTAAAATATTACACTCATTCACACACATACAGGGGGAGGTAGTTTACGCAAATTCTATGTACCGATCTGCCTCAAGGGGTTAACGTCACGCACAAGTAGGCAGTAGGTAGGTACCCACCGGTGTGTAATTTTCCGTGGCGGCCCAAACTAGATCTCTGGGTGAACCTCACAAAGCAGATGCCGCACTGGTAGGGTCGTTCCTTAGCCAGCAGCGCGCGTCTGTGATTCTCTGACGAAATCATCGGACAAGTCAAGAAAATAACTAAAATTTTACTTTTTACATAGTGAACGGGAAGCCCGATTAAGTATTGTATATGATATTCGTTAATATAGTGACCGGTGGGCTGGGCGTTGAGAAAAGCGAACCCACCCGTATGTATTTTCTTGTGTCTGTTGAGGCTGGAGCTCTGCGTGAACCGCATCTGACAGAGCTCACACTTGTAGGGCCGCTCCTTCGCCATCAACGCGCGCATGTGCTCATCTAGAAGCCAGGCCACATTCCAACTCACACTATGCACGCATTTGATCTAAGCCACGACGAGAACACACAATGGACGCGCGGTTTCGGTCACGTTTGAGTCCACTGTACGTTCCGTACCTCCCCCTGTTTACCTCACATCAGATTGTCTTCCTCACGCCCTGATCTTAATTCAATCATTTTAATTACGTGACACAACTCAAAAACTATTCACATCTTTATGTTAAGCATAT
Source organism: Phocides pigmalion okeechobee (assembly GCA_018251015.1). NCBI lineage: Eukaryota > Metazoa > Arthropoda > Insecta > Lepidoptera > Hesperiidae > Phocides > Phocides pigmalion. The sequence continues at coordinate 6,137 of DWON01003331.1, forward strand.
GTGTTGTAAGCAATCGACGAACGAACTATGTGTGTCGCACCAGTGTCGTGTTTACATTAAAAAATAGGTAGTAAGTACTGTATAAATCTAATGTCTACTAACAGATACAAGAAATAGTACATATATGTTTGAAAGCTCCAAACCGAGACCGGGTATTATACACATTATTATAAGCCTAGTCCTAATAAAATTAGATCAAACATAATTTACATAAATATAATACATAACCAGAGGGTACATTTTATAAATAGTAACTAATGTATTACTTTATTTCCGTGTGTATGCATGCGCATTATTTATAATAAGTATAATATTTTCTGATCATTTGCTTCCTCAGGTATGACATATATTTTGAATTTTAGAATATATACTTTTTATATACTACACTAAATAATTATTTGGCCATATATATTTGCAAAAAATAATGAGCTACAATTGTATCACATACAAAAATAATGTTAAAATATCAGGGCGTTAAAAAAAGGTATAATAATAAAACTTGGATTGCAAAAAAATATAAAAGATACCATACATGTTTTGGTACCGCGAAAACAGGAGGAGGTTGACTTGATCGAAAATATAAAAAAATCTAAAGCCTTCTTAATAACACTTAACAATCCCCTCATGGTACAAAGAACGAACCCTATTGAAATTTAAATGGAGTTTCATTTCTAAACTTGTAATGTAACTTCCATAACATACCTAAACAAACACCTGTTTCCCAATAAATGTTACATTGAAACTAGTTTTAAAAATCAATAATTTAAAGTCGCTAGAAAAATTATAAGTTATTCATGACTAGACACAAACATAAATCAATAATCATATGGAAATTACATTAAAAGTATAATCGAATATAAGTTGTAGGTGGTTTTATTACTCAGATAATGCCAGTTTTTACCATAAAGTAGCGAAGTCCATAAAATTGGCCGAATTATGATTGTCGATACGAGTCCCTGTCATAATGTACGAACTAATATCCTTAATTGATTTTGTAAAAACTAATAATTTTGAATGATCATCCTATATAGACTCCTATACTTTATAGATTAAAATTAATACCGTTGCAAACAGTTCAAGTATTGACATATTTTAACAATTTAGAATGAAATTTCATGGCATTCATAGAATAGATGTTTTTATCAACGCATCTTTCAGAAAAATAAAATTGCAATAAAGGTAATTTTACAGCAACTGTTACTATCTATTCTGAGAATGCCGCAAAAGAGTTTTAAAGAAGGGAAGAGGCTTACGAGTCGATAGGGACCACAAAACCTCTAAAGGTAATAAATACGAAGGACTCACCGGTGTGGACGCGTTTGTGCGTGTTGAGACTGGACTTTTGTGTGAATCTTTTGAGGCATAAGTCACATTGAAAGGGCCTCTCGCCTGTATGAGTGCGCATGTGTACCTCGAGGTATGGCTTGCGGCAAAAAGCTGCATCGCAAACCTATCAGTAAAATGTTATACTTTAACATGACATTACTTACTCAGGCTATTTATAAATTTTGAAACTACTGGTACAGTAGAATACTTTTTAGAACAAGCTTAAACTTTATGTTATTTCATTATTTATTGATAAATATACAATGTATATATTTATTATTGTAATTTGCTCTTTTTTTTCAACTGCTACGAGTTTGGGGTTTCACAAGGCTTAATTTTAGGTCTATGATTATTCAAGCAATCATGAAGTCTATGGTCAATTTTACTCATATAATTATGTGCTTTTACATGAGCATATTCCAGAAAATAATCTTACCTTAGATTTAAGGTTAGTAAGTCAAGAAATCTTTGTAATTACTAAGGTTAATAATCGCTGTCTGGAAGATTAAGGCATACTACCGATCCCGATGAAAAAATGGTAAAACGTACCGTGCATTGAAAAGGTTTATTTCCCGAATGAAGCTTCATGTGGACGTAATATGAAGAAGCTGATGATAAGACTTTACCACAAACCTGAAATTAAGTAAAAATAAAGTAAAATGAGTTGGTAACTACATTATTTATATTACTAGTTGATATATTCAAACAGCACACCTTGCAGGCCTGCGGTTTTGATCGCGGTACTGACTGTCCCCCTCCATTTGCAATTTCCATTTTCGTTTGAACTGACCCCATATCAACACCCATTCCCTAGAAATATAAACATTTATTTTAGAAACTAGCAATATAAATGGGACGAAGTTTCAAAGAATCTATAATGTACCTGCGAACATTGTCGGCCATCCATATCCATATCAACTCCGTCGTCATCCATGCCTTTGAAGCTTAGCTGCAATATGAATTATTGTTAGAAATACTATGTAATAGCTAATTTGTAGGGGTAAGTTTTTTATTGGATCACTGACAACATTGAATTGAATTTGAACTTGCACATGGTAGGTGTGGGATTCGGCAGTTTAGGCAGAAGAACGGTGCAGGAAATCGCCGCGCGGCGAAGCGACCCCTAGCAGCCCGGGCAGTAGGGGACCAGTATTTGATGTTATTTCCACTATTGTCCATTCTACTAAACATGGGCATCGCATATGAATCTCTCTTTCAACTCTTTTTAATCTCTCTTTTTATCATACCGTTCGTAACAACGAGAAATCTTTGACCAAGTAAAGCTTGGTAATATTTTTTCCTTATAATTTATTTCCATAAAATATATTATAAACTATTAGGTCACCTACATTATCTACCTCATCATCTTGTTGCATTTCTTGTTGATGCTGTTCCAGCAGCTCTTGGTGTTGTACTTGTTGTTGTACTATAAGACTATCTTTAGAATCTTCTTGGGAGTGATGATGTTGGTTCATATTAATGATAGAATGATTCGAGTCGGGTCGGACGATTGCTGGGGCGCCGGGGTGTACGTGTGGATGAGACGAGTAAAAACTGTAAGAGAAAAAGAGATTATATTTCACATTGCTATTTAATATTATACAAAAATAGGTGTATTATTAGTGGTTAAATTCTATGACTTCCGTCTTTTTTCATAGAACTTTTAGCTTTTTTTGTGTAGTGTTAAATTGTCGATCAAACTTCTCCATCCGAAGTAAAATAGCTGCAGTTGGTAGTGGGTGGTACTTGCTCCATTGGCGAAGCTACGGATTCCACGCGAATAAATAATCACTGAAGCATTATTGATTTCATTAACCAAGGATGGGCGAGAAGTTTTTAGGGTGAACATTGTCCAAAATTGACCTCAGGCTTCTGCCTCTATCGAAGTATATTTACTAACAAGAGTAAACACTAGTTCCTTCGTTAATTAAAAATGGGATTAAAAATGACCGTTGACCGTTTGACCACTACTCACCTCATGGGTTCGGCTTTAATTTGTTGTTCGAACATGGAGATCGTGGCGAGCAGGTCGCCGGGGGGTGGCACGGGGACCCCAACGCCCCGTGCCACACCCCCGACGCCCACGCCCCAGTGTGCCGGGAAACTAATGGCGAACCGATTCCTTCTCCCCCATTCTTAACTGCTGCCACCTGGATCAACAGAGAAGTGAAAATATGACTTATAGAATACATTGCAATTATATCTACATATATAACTATAGAATAAAAGAATGTAAAAGACAATTTTTTAAGTTTCTTTTTATTGTATTAATTATGAGGGTAATGATAAATTTTAGACTTGTATGCAATATGACAAAGAATATGTTCTATTAATTTTATAATATGTGAGGAATAAAGTAGTGTGTTCATGTCCTTACACTGAACACAATAAAAAAATTAACAGCCAGGACACCTAAGACTGATTCATGACTGTATTTTATAATATATATTTTTTAATATTAGTATATGAAGGTAAAATTTTGAAAACTATTAAAAAAAGATTGATAAAATTACATGTTATATCATTAAATTAGGAGATCACAATGAAGACCAAAGTTATTTAGAAAAAAGTCCAAAAAATTAGTTAAATAACAAAAATATTTTAAAATAATAGTAGAAAAAAGTTGGCTTATTTTCAAATTATTGTATGCAAAATTATACTACTGATTTATTAAAATTGTATTGTGTACTTAGTATTAATCATTATTCGCTATTTGTAAATCTGTATTAGCATGTTTTAATTATATAACCCGCACATATTAAATTGCATATATATATATTTAATGTATCATATAACATTATAAATTATGTCAACATTTTGCTTTTATTTTAGATATTTTTAATTAAGCATAAACTACACTAAACTAGAATGTGAAACCACCGAAATATTTATTTACTTTGGAAAGTCTTTAGAATTTATGTTTTAAATTTACATTGCAATAAAAATTGTGTAAGTAAAAATAAGGGATAATCAAATTCTACAACAAATAAAATCTAGTTGAATAAAAATGAATCTTTCATTTGGGAAATCAAATAAAAAAAAAACAAAATAAATATAGTATAAAAATAAGAACAAATAGATCATGTTACAAATTTATTTAAGAAGTAAATAAACAAAAACAAAAATGTGCACAAAACAAAATAAATTTAAAACAACGGCCAACGGAAGAATGTAATGTTGTATATAGTGAAAAGTAAGATTTGTTATATATGGCAGCAGTGTTAATACAAAGACAATGTGAGCATGCATAAGGACAATTAGATTTTTTTCTTGTGCTAATAATGTCTAATGAAATTTGGAGCTCAATAGTAATTTATATAACACTAATAAAACACAACTTAAGGAACTATTTTTCTTTGAGGCTAACTCCATTTCTGATATTGTTTCTAGATTTAAAAAAATGCTTCAAATTTATTTGTAAGTAAAAGTAAAACTTTAATATAAAACAGTAATAAAAATAACAGATATTTGTAAATTATTTCTCCTTTTAGAAAAAAGTTTGAAGCATCTTGTAATTTATAAGTTACAATCAATATTGTACTTTATCAACAACCATATTACAACTTTAAGTCTAATATGATTAATTGGGCTCAAGTCCGAAATATTCCTCTCCGTTGATCAAAGATCTGTGTTTTACAACAGAAATAGGCCCGAGGCATTCTTCCCATGGTCCTCCAATACAAGCTGGTGGTGACAAATCACTTTAAAGTTGTTAATTTACAAACAATTATAATAACAAAATCAACAATTTTAACAAAAAAAAATCACATACACTGGGTTTCATTTACTATATGAATACATTATAAAAATCCAATAAATAATGTATATCTCTAATAATATTAATCAAACCCCCAGAGGTACCAAATAATAATATTAATTGAATAATTTCCATATCAAGAATATTATCAATTAAGGAATACTTCTTTTACAATGTAAATGAGCCATGTGAAATTATTATGTATTGTATTATACAGGGCATTGACTGGTCACATTAGGTATAAACTGTTATTACCTATCTATATCATTCTTATTAGAATGTAAGTACAAAGGATAGCTTATCGTATGTATATGCATATAGACGTATCTACAATGTTGTTTTGTTTATAGTTAAAACAACAATCGGAAGTTCTATACCAGATTGTAAACAAATAACATCAGAAATCAGACAGTTCGTAAAAAATTAAATGGCCGAAGCTCGGCGAATGTCTCCACCCAGCCTCCCCCCTGCCATCAATAAAATGGCCAATTCGTTATTGAATTTTGTCCCTAACTTACAGGTCGAGGCTGCGCGACGCCGGTACGAAAAGAACTTGAAATGAATCACAATAAAACTGTGTATAAACACCGCAAGTAATTAAAGCTTCAAATTATTATCAATATCGAAAGTTATGTCATATCCTAAGCCTAAATATACAGAACAGAATGCACTTTCCGATAGTAACAATCGCCGAGTTAGTATCTGTAAACACAAACACAACTAGCAAATAAATGTTTGTAGTTTTGCACCCGTCTGAGACGCGACGACCTTACATACTTTATGGAGGGAATCACCAACACAATTATTATTTTTAATTATTCCATTTAAATGCAAAATGATAAGTTTCGTTACGCTTATTGTCTATCGTTATATATAGTAAAACTCTGATTTTACTCACATAAGTAAAGAAACACCTAATAATAGTGGCGTGTAGAGAAACACATAAATTAGAGCACTAATTACACAATTTCGTTAAGATTGGCCATTCGAATTATGTTTTTCTTAGGCACCGACATAAAATGGCTGCTACCTCATTGTTCTGCGCGTTCGTTCGTGCGCATAGAAGCCGAGAACGCTTGGGGACGACTTCTCCGCCAATTAAAATTGTGGCGCGAAATTTAAGGCGTTAATGGCCATGACTTATGATAATTTGTGACAATTACCATGAATTACTCCACATAATAATTACATAGCAGAAGATATAAGTTGTAATAAAAATAATTATAAATGCTGGAATGTAAACACGAGGGTCGCAATGATCATCGCTCGGAGTGTCCTCGCTATTCTTTTCTTTTTTATGGGTTTTGCAAAATATGTTGTTCCGTTGATGTTGAACCCCTTCTAAATGCTGACTTAATTGATTGCTTGAGTTAGTGAATTTATCACAAACCGAACAATAATACCTTCGATATTTTGTAGACTTCGTGCATTTTGTTTTATTTTCGTTCATGATTTAAACTTATTTTATTTTACAATGTAAATTAAGTATAATGTTACGTACTTAGTTTTAAAGGAATTTTCTTCGTATGACGCTAGGTAGCAATTGAAAAGAAATTTTACTTACTACCCACATTATTTATGACTTGTAACAGATTGATACCTAAAAATAATATATTAGTTCTATCGTCAGACTCGCTGCTTCGCATTCGCCCGCGCATTTAAAGATTCGCTCAAGCGATAATTAACATAGTGCAAAGCAACACTGAGCGCGATTATTAATTCTAGAATGAACGATTATATTTCTTTAACGGGTCATATTAATAAAGAATGATGTCGATCGATTGACGAAGAACCGAAGTACCGATATCTGTCATTAAACTGCGGTATCACGAGTTCAACACTTATATTTGCCTTATAGTAGGGGCATACAAGTATATAAGAATAGCGATGTTATTTCAGTTTAAAAAGTGTGATAATAGACGTAATAGTAGTCGCAGTAGTGCATGTTTAATTGATGTATACAAGACATGGAGTTTGTTACAGATGTCGTTGGCGATCATTAAATATGAAATAATTCATGTTGGTTTAATATGTTTTTAATTTCATTAACTAATCTAGTAGGTCTCTATTGGAACCGATTTCAATCTTCTGTAAATACGATTAAAATCTAATGTAACAGACATTAAATTTAACCAATATTTTTTTTTATTATTATGAAGGAGTAAGAAACGGGCATGCAGGCCACCGGATGTTAAGTGGTCAGTGCAGCCTATGGACAACCACGTCCAATCTCAAATAGAACAGAAGGTCAATTTAAGGACGGACGCAGATGCGTTCCTACTCTTGAGGACTAAGATGGTCGCCTCCAATAATGTGTATCCGGTAAATGTAGTATATGTAGATATTGTAATCAATGTTTGTAGAATTAAGGTATAGCAATGAAATGTAAACTAACTGTACACTAAAGTAGGTCAATTATTTAATAATAAAAAGTAAGGAACTTTTCATTACAAATAAAAGTTCTTACTGCGAACGTAGGTAGGAATAATGTGTCTATTTACGAAAATTATAAAAAATCTTACTAATTCATCGAATTCTTCAAATTTATTATCACTTTAGTTTGCCTTGATCAAATATTTAAAATATTGCAAAGTTTCTGTATCAGTTTATCGAGACCAATATCTACGATTTGAAACTAATATCATCGGGGAATTTATACATTATGTTATATAACGGGTACTCACGATTAACGTAGTTTCGCCGTGACCACGAGCCATGCAACTGGTTCGAAATATCGGCAATTAAAAAGTGTAAGGTAATCGCAAGTACACGTTATATAACATAATGAGACCAATAGCTGTCTACATGCTATGTATAATGACTTTCATTCAATTGATGAAATAGTATTATTTGACATTCACGGTTAAATTTATGGAAAAGTAGAGTTAATATGAACTATAATGATATATTTACGCATCTGTATCTATTTTGTATTATGTATAAATATGTCGATATTGTATCTACTTCCCAAAGTTACAAAAACAAAATTATTTATGCAGTTGCGAAATTCAATATAGCATCTCTTTGACCGAGAATATAAAGAATAACATAAAATCGAACGCAATAACCATTTTTTGTAGTTTGTTTCAGAATCGTAGGTAGCATAAAAGTATGACAATAACTACAACAAATTAGAAATTTGATATTTACTAACTTTCATTATAACTTCTGTATTGTCATGCAAAAAGTATTTACTTATCTATGTATATTACAACCTTGAAAACAATGAATGAACGTACCTAAGAATGTTATAATGTACACAATATATAAAATTAAAAAAAACTTACCATATTGTACAAACGTGTATAGTGATGATTATGAATGTGTGAATAATAATAGTGAAATATTGCCGAGAAAGTTGGTCTTGAAACCCCCTGAGCGGTTTCATTATAATGTTGCATAAATATTATATCCACTACAGGGATGTTTTAGCCTCTCAAGTATCATACTATGTAAAGGTTATTGCAGGACTCTACAATAAAATAAACCCATACACTACAGTAATTAACTTTTTACGAGCCAGTAAAAACCACAAGAACTTACGTAATTATGTTTTGATGTGTGATGACGTATGATGATGATGGGCTCAATGACCTGAATTGTGACTTGGTCTTCGACACCAGGATACTTCGTTGATCTAGATCTTGAGCTATTAGAGCTCTTGAGATATTTGAGCTATTATTGACTTATTATCCACCAGTTTTCGGGATTAAGTCATTGCAGTTCTTTTGCGACTTCGTCCCTCCATTTATATTTTGATCGACTTTTAGTGAAACAGGAGAATCGCCTACACAAACTACAAACTTTTTGCCAAAGTTACCCTAGATTCATAGTTCATAATGATCTCTGATCTTTTTAGGTGTTACATTAGGATGCGTCAATTCTTTTTTAGGATAAATATGCAAACGTACAGAATATTCAGAATCGTTAGTTGTACATTTTAATATTTAATATAATTGCAATAAAATGAAAACGCTTATAGAAAATTGCACATATATCCCATGAAAATCTGTATCACCCTTCGTTTATTCGCCCCTCTTTCCGTAGAATCTGTCAATCCATTTTTATGATACACTCACCTGAGCTAGTGGCAGACTGCCATGATTAGATATGTGTATTATTATTTTTGCTGATAATTAAATAATAATAGCCTTATGTGGCGACTGTTACTGAAAATAACTGAATCATTCGTCATTTCCGTTATTGATGCTCCCAATTTAAGATACCCTATTGGTGTTTAATATTTACAAATTACGTACGGTTCGAAAAATTCTATTCAAAGGCTTCTTTTTTTTTTAATTATGAAAATTGTCACCAGTAGTAAAAGTAAATTATGTAAATAGTGCCTATTATATTTGATTATAATCGACTTATTCAAGAAGTGTTAATAAATTTCTAGTACCCACTTAATTACTTTGTGCTAATTAGATCAGTTATTGAGTTATCAACCTACAATACCTATCTACGTTACTGTACATTTTCTTAATTGTCTTCATAGTTCTCCCTAGGAAGTCATAGTTATGTGTATGTTATAGTCAAATAAAAACATGTACAATACCTAAACCCGTTTGAAAAATAAACCCACAACAAGTAGGTGTATTATATATATATATATTCAATACGTAACCTGGAACTTAACCTAGAACTTTCTGTAAGACAGATTATAAACTTAAAATCCATCCATAAAAACTTGTAAAACGATGTAATAAGTTACAAGTTTTTATGTAACTTGCAATTTATGTATTTTGTATGTTCGGGTTTTGTCTTGCCAATGTATTTTAAAACAGTTATCCTCAACCGATTTATATGAAATTTTGTACACACGTTTCATTTAGAAGACAATGCAAGGTACCAGGGGAGTGCGACTTCCCTACATTTCCCAACTATTATTAACCTTTACCATTTTTAAATACTATATACTGTATTTTCTATGCAATGTACATCGCAACTTAGTGGCGTAATTCTAAATTTTTAAGAATAGGTTTTATTTAATTGTTGTAAAAAAGAAAATAAATTATAAAAATAATAAAATCAATCAATTTATTATACAATTTAACACTTTGAATGTGGTGCTCATTCACTAACACACAATAGTGTTGTATGCCGTAGAGAAAGTGTTTAATCATATAATAGCCAGTCGCGCAATTTTCTTCATTTTGAGTTTATACAGTACTAAAAATGCAATATAGTATTATGAACTGTTGGCTTAGAGTCATATGGCTAGGTTCAATGCTTTATATCCTATAAGTTGTATAATGTATTTATTATTTTCTGTCAACGTTCACTTTATAATACCTCATTAGTTGGGCTTAGATCTGCGTGCCAGGAATTATAACATCAGAACCCTTCGGGTGGAAGGCGGGTATCTTAACCATAAGGTTATCATCGTTTATATATTACTCATACCAAAGTAATGTAACACACCTTAATCCTGACACGTTTCTTCTTGTAGAGGGCATCAATATCCTTAGTTCATATACAAGTAGTATACGGGTTAATTTAGTACGTACGACCTGTAAGTATATGGACAAATTTCAATGTTTATTAACTTGCACATTGTTATCATGTGCAAATTTTAAATGATGTCTGTTTTAAAATGGACTTCGGGATTGATTCTTAGGCAGAGATTTGTGCCGAGATTAAATTTTTATGCTGAGTCTGGGTGTTTGTTTATTTTTGTGTAAATTACAGTACCCACGACATAAGTGTAGAAATCTTTATTTGTCTATAAATTGTCTATGACCACAGTCTAAGTCTATGGATGAACTGTCAGTCAATTGTTTTTGACGTTTCCGTTTCTTTTAGAAATTCGTAATCATGGCGGTAGGTGTTTTGTGTTAAAATTTTAAATAAATCCATTTTAATCAGTGACGTTAATAAGCTTTAGGCAAGAATATGTCGTAAAATTTGTAGTTTGTTTGTTTACTGACTTGTATATTTATATATTTCGTGAAATAATGTTATTAATTTTTCTTTATTTTGACTATAACCTATACATTGATGTCAAGATCAGTGAAAGATTATTAAACAAAAAGTATTCATTTGTGAATTAAAATTTAAGTTGTGGTTTGCAGCGTGTACCACCGCCTGCCATTAAGGAAAAGAAGGACAAGAAGGAAAAAAAGGTTCCAAAAGACAAATCTAAAAATGTTATGCGGAATCTTCACATCCGAAAGCTCTGCCTGAACATCTGTGTCGGAGAGTCTGGTGATAGGCTTACACGTGCTGCTAAGGTATGTTTATCAAAGTCATTGTAGTTAAATTATAATTTATAAAGATGAAATCCAAAGGAACATAATTGCTGAGAATGTTTTACTTGGCGAAGATAGATGTGTAGAAACATGCAATTTAATGTTATAGGTTACAATATTTATGTTCATGTTTTGTATTATATTTATAATTACAATTATCCTATTAATGTTTACCCAAAATATGCGTAATGGTATTTAAGTATTAAGCATGATATGTTCAGGATGCACATTTTATTGTGTTTTCTTTGTAAATTCATGCAAGAGTAATATTTTCAATTGCAACTTCTGAGTACTTATTACTAACTGCTCAGAATACTCGAAAAAATGACATTTACATGTGCTGTACATACATTTATTACAGTTATTTAAATCACAATATTCAATTGTTAAAACAAAATTGTATTGTATCTTCAGGTGCTGGAACAGCTGACTGGCCAACAGCCAGTATTCTCGAAGGCTCGTTACACTGTGCGGTCTTTTGGTATCCGTCGTAATGAGAAGATTGCTGTCCACTGCACTGTGCGAGGGGCTAAAGCTGAGGAAATCCTTGAAAGGGGTTTAAAAGTATGTATACTTTTATAGTTATTATACTTATTTTATAGTTTTTTAATAGCATATAATAATTAAGAAATATTAATAGAATTATGTTAGGATTTAGATCATTTACAGACCAAAATATATCAATTCAAATATAATAATTGGTTGTGCACAAAGTATAGACAAAGATACTAAAATGCTGCTAAGTCCATATTGACTCAAACATAGAAGGATCATTTAGTCAGATTTTACATT
>DWON01003332.1:0-18262 GCA_018251015.1 Phocides pigmalion okeechobee
GATGGTGCCGCCCCGGGCGAACTCTAACGGCTCTACCACCTTTATAGACAGAACTTTACTAAATTAAAATATCTTTAACATAACATAATAATAATCTTGCTATTACATACGGAAACAGAAATATAATGTAACATGTGTTACCGAGCCTTTTTTTGTCACTTCTGTTTTGGAGGACGCTTATTCTCAAAAGTTATAATATTTCATATTTGGATAATTTTGACCTATTAAAGAAAATTTCATTTTTTTTTTTTGTAATAGCTTATTTTCAATATTTACGAAATTTCCTTTGGGGACACTGCTTGCCCCCTCATGCCCCGAAGAAAATTCCCTGTGTCCTTTTCTGCATTTTTTATCTGAAAATAAATCTTAAATTTAGTTGGTAATTGAGCCTAACTGAACAACATTTGATCAGTTAGGCTCATGTCGAATATTAATTAGTATAGGTTTAATAGAAACGATTTATTTTTATGATTTCTCTTTATTCAAACTATTTCAAAATTACATATGCACTCTGTGTGAAATACTAAGTTAATTGACAGACAATCAGACAAATGATAATTGACAATAAAATCACTAGAGTTTCCGATTTTTCCTGTTATAATTTTTGTTTTATTATGACAGTGACACTGACATTAGCAGATTACATATTTGCATTACCCATAGAAAATACAGTTTGCAACCCTAACTACAACAAATAAGCAAAAGTGTAATTGTTCAGAAAATAAATATTGCTCATTGATTCCTTGTGCAATTGATGTATTTAAATAAGGAGTAATAATGTGGCGACAATATTTTAACAAATTTTTAATAACAGTCAATTACGTTAATTATAAAACAAATAACTAAGTATGCGCTGAATGCGTAAATGTTTGGTTAACAAAAGAATTGTTGCAATACACGTTTTTCACGATATATTGTCAAAAATAACCATGGATTTTAGTTCTCTTAATCCGGATACCTCAAATGCACTCAACCTCGCAGCGAGGCATAACAACGTTAGAGCGGTCACGCGATTGCTTGCAAAAATGAATCCAAACTGCATTGACAACAGAGGATGGACGTGTCTACATGAAGCTGCTGCTAACGACAGCTTTGAATGTATGATGTTGATATTACAGCACCCAGATTGCCGACCACTGGCTGAATCTCACGAGGGTCACACAGCACTTTACCTCGCATGTCGTTATACTAACTCCCTAAAAACTATTAAGGCTTTGCTTGACAGTGTTCCAGACATGGCAAACTATGGCAGCACAGAACAAGTTACTCCTTTGCATATAACAAGTTGCCAAGGAAGAATAGATGCTTCAGAAATGCTAATAGAATATGGGGCTATGATCGATGTACAAGATTTCGATGGAGACACGCCACTACATGATGCTGCTGGATCTATTCAACCTGAGGCAGTCAATGCTTTGCTTCATGCTGGTGCTGATCCTGAGATTAAGAATGAATCCAGTTATACACCACTGCATTTAGCATGCTATAAGGGATGCTTTCAGAGTGTCAAATACTTATTGCCATTTATATCTGATATCAATGTTGTAACAGTCAATGGGGACACAGCTTTAAACTTAGCAACAATAGGAGGCAATGCAAAAATTGTAAAATATTTATTGAAAAATGGTGCTGACCCTAATGTTAAAAATTGTCATGGTGATATAGCTCTAATGGCTGCTATTACAATGGGAAATACAAACCTATTCACTATTCTTTTAGATGTCACAGATTTAAATGAGTTGAATACAGAAATCATTCAGCTGTCATGTAAACCAAACTTCTTTAATTATGATATAATTCGTTTGCTATTAATGCATTTGGGCCCTAAATTTTTTGATTGCTACTCACCATTTTTAAGGGGATTAGACGAAATTGGTGATTATAAACTTAGTTATTTGACACATGCTCCACTGAATACATATTTATATATTTGTGATTATGTTTATGATTGTTCACCTGAAAAGTTCAAGGAATTATTTAATTTGTTTCTTATAAATGGTCCGTCTGTTAATGCTTTATTTGTGGATGAATGTCCACCATTAGTTTTTATACATCTACGCTCACATGAGAATTGCTTTGAAGAGGTAAGTATTATACCTGTAAGGTGTAATAACAAAGTGAGTTTGATATCTAGAACAAATTGTTTGTTTTAGGTGTTCAAAATACTCATTGATCATGGTTGTAATGTAGATTACTGCAGTTCAGATACTTGCGAAAAAAAAAATGTTTGCATACCAGATGCATTCTTGGTATCTTTGCAAAGTGATCCAAGTACAGCTCCGCTTATGATGCCATACAGCTTGCAGTGTGAGCCAGACTTTCTTTTGAAGTTTGCACATGAAAATAATGTCATAAATAGGATACAACCAAAGGTAAGTCTTACACATTGTTCTAGATCAAGGGGTAAAAATACACTTGTGAATACTAGGGTTATGCCACAAGAAATTAGAAGCCCAAGAATTATGTTTATTCTTTATTATTGGTATGGTACTTTTCAAAGTATTTACCCTGAGCATGTATACACATTTCCAACTCCATCGTAGTATTATTTTGTTTGTCATAATAGTTGTAAATAAGCTTGCAGGCCATCTCATGTTATGTGGCTGCAGTAGTCTAAGGATATCTAAATCTGCATCAGGCTCAAATTTTACTAGGGTCCTGAGGCGTTAAGAGGATGTGTTGCTAATTCTAAGCAATAGTCACCTTTTATGTAAGTCTAAACATAAGAATAGCAGACATCACCTCCATTCAACGCTTATATTTAAATTAGATATTATTTAATAAGTATTATTTTTGCTAGGTACAAGAGTCCCTGCTGGCTATGACAGGGTTAGATAACACAAAAATCCCTGCTGAATCTCTACGACATACAGTTTTCCCTTTGAAGCATTTGACCCGATTGAAAATCAGACTTGTGCTGAAGAAAAGGAAAGGAGTTGAAAAATCTACTAGACAGTTTTTTAAAACTTTGAACAACATTGAATTACCGCAGATATTAAAAAATTACTTGCGTTACTATTAGGTTTAATTTAAGCTTTACTATTTATACTTGCCTATGGGTGCATTTACAGGATATAATACATTTTGAATAAAAACAAGGAAGTGATATTTTATGTAGTGATTTTTATTTCATAATAATTTTATACATTTGTTGTGTATTGTTTAAAATTTACAAAAAACAAAACAGGTAAACACATCTTTTCTTACAAGTACATATAATACATTTCGTAGACATACATTTTAAAATACAAAATATATAATTATAATTGTATACAATGATATACAGACATTTATTTGAAGTTGGCACCATTAGACATGTGCTCTTCGATTTCAGCCACTCTGTAAGACAAAGTGATTATTGTGATTTATTTTGAATGTAAATTGTTATATATGACTTGCATTTTTTAGAATTTAAATGTTGAGTTTTATAATCTTAGGTAACATGAGATTTCATATTTTCCAGTCAATTAACACTTTAAAAAACACTTGAAAATGACACTTGAAATGGAATTTGCAATTGGTACTTTAAACCTTACTCTTAGGTGCTTTGTAGTCCGTTTAACTTACAGTTTCAATATACATTTGACCATTAATAAATTAAGCATAAGTGCTACTTTATTATAGAGAAACATATGATATATTATTTGTGATACATAACACAGATGTGTGTTGGTTACTTACGTTCTAGGTACGAATGTCAGATTTTCAACGCCAGTTTCAGTTATAAGCACATCATCCTCAATACGAACTCCGCCAAAACCTCGGTACTTGTTCACTTTTTCCCAGTTGAAAAATCGAGATTGTTCAGGGTTATTCTGAGCTCCGAGAAGTAACTAGAACAATAAGGTGTAGGTAATGTAATTACAGGTGTTATTTTAGACAGTAAATTGAATTAGATATATGCATATCAGGTAAAGCATGCACAGAAGACGGTAAAAGTTCACGTGGAAGAGATATATTAAAGTGAAATAGGAACTAGGGGTATATAGTGAGTGTATGATAAAGGCATCGGTCTGATGGGTGACGTCGTAAAAGTGTTAGTGAAAGCATGGAAAATGTGAGTGTGGATGGGGGTGGGTAAAGGCATGTTGATGGATGTGAATGAGAGAGAATCTGGTATTTCATTAACTAAACTTGTATGGAATAGTAGGTAGATTTGACAATATATTAGGGCAAGCCAGTAGGAAAGGAATGAGTGGGTTTAGGAATGTGTTTGTAATATGTCAATGTGGGGGACGTATATTTAGATTATGGCGGATTTAGGGATCAAGACTACGTGCGACCGAGAGTCGAACACGATGTGGAGCCGAAGGCTCATAGTTACACATACAGGGCAAAAGGGAGATAAAGGACACCTTTACTAGGATAGTTAAACTTCGTGTTTACAGGGATATCTAACAGACTTACTTATTTATATATATATATTGGGGGAGAGCTGAGATAAGATTCTTTGTTTAACATTGATTGCGGCGCTCATATATTACATCGAGTCAGGATTGCCGGAGGTAGCACTAAACTGGAGCTCTTTTTCTAGACTGGAGATGCGCTTACAATTCACACAAATATTATATTTCTTAGCATCACTGTAGTATCCACGAGTACATAAGACGTAACGTGCTCCTTCAGTCTTGTAGCGCCATCGTAAACAGCACTTGTGTTCGCCCGTAACCCATACAGATTTGTATGTACACGACAGGTGCGTACAAGCCGCAAGCGCGTTACGCCAAGATATATAGCATTGTTGTACGCCGCAGGGAAAGTGTTAGTTACACTGTCGCTACTTTTTAAGGTTGGGGAGAATAGAGACTATTTAGCGGGGCGGTGTGGGTGTATACTTTACGTAAAAATAATAATTATTATTAAAAACATAAAACAAACATAAAAACACAGGGGTGACCGACGCGTGGTAACGTGCCGCGGGCAGGGGGCCTTGGCCCCGAAACAGTTTCCCCCGCGGCCCCTAAACCGCGAAGAAGGCTTTGAATATTATATATGACGTAAGCTCACCCTGGGTATGAAGTAGCAGCCCGGCTCGACGGTGAGCAGCATGCCGGCGCGGAGCGCGCGCGCCGTGCGCAGGCGCGCCAGCGGGCCGGCGGGGCGCGGCGGGCAGTGCGCCAGGTAACCGCCCACGTCGTGCACGTCCAGCCCCAGCAGGTGGCCCAGCCCGTGCGGCTGCAGCACGCCGTTCACGCCGTGCTAAGGAGGTGGGGGATGTCACTGAGTTATTTACGATGATCTATAAATAATAGGGTTGTCGGCAAGGAAGGGGGGATTCGAGCGCCTTGTTTAAAATGTTCTGTTTAAATAACTTTTAAGACTTTGGGGGAAATTGGGGATGCAGTAGTAGGCGAGACGCACTCGTCACTACGCAGTTTTTTAAAGTCACTTATAGCTGGTACAATTACAACTTGACCAGGGAGGTCGCCAGAAGGATGCCACCTTCATAATTCGCCGTTACGTATTCTAGTCTTCAGAATAGAAATGCAGTTGGCGGGTAAATTTACAAGAAAGCCATCTCTTTCCTCAAGAGTCCGTGAAACAGGGAACATTTAACATGTAACTTGCATGTTTAAGTCTGCTTAGTTATTTCTTGACTATAATGTTACGATATTTGGATAGTAGATCGAAAAGTTGCAACAAATTGTAATCTACCTTAATCATCTCTTCAACATCACCCTTGAGCAAATCGCCTCTCTTCAAGTGTTCAAGCATAGCTCGATTAGCAACTAAGTGCATCTCTGCCCACATTACTCCAGGCTTAGCCTCTCTGTAATTCAATAAAGGAATCAAGAATTGTGAACCTTCCTACAATTCCTTAAAGACTAGGAATTACATTAAAAGTTACTGAAAGTAATCACCACATATAAAATTAATTAGGTTTATTGAAAAATAGTAAGCAGTTATATAGGAGCGCCTTATCGACATGAGTTATTAGGAAAGGTAGGCTGTAAAGGTTGGCAATAATTTAGTAGACCCATGGATGTCAACGCTTACACAATTATTGCCTAATGGCCTAATACTAAAATATTTATTTATTTATTCGAACGCCAACATAATGTACACCAATACAAGCAAAAAGTATAAAGTAACAGTTTATCAATAGTGAGTGCCATTACAATTACAGGCGAGGACTGCAAGAAATTGTACATCTAAGTATTTAACCTAAATGTACAACATCATTTGTTACTTATTTTCAGTAAACCAACCCTTATCGCCGTCCCGAAAGTCTTAAGCATAGGCATGATCCCTGTAAATCTGATAATGTCGGCTAAATGTCATCACAACTAATATTTAACACTTTCCCTGCAGTTACAACACTGTTGTGTAATTCCGGGCGCGACGCGTTTACGGCTGCTACACAACTGTGTTGTAGCGACAAATTTGTATGGATTACGGGCGAACAAAAGTGCTGTTTTTACGTCGGCGCTATAAGGGCGGAAATTACGTCTGTGTATTCGTAGACGATACACAGATGTTAAAAAATACAATATTTCAGTAATTTGTCTGCGTATCATCAGTCTTATAAAATAAGCTCCAGTTTAGGGCCGTCTCCCGCAATACTGACCCGATCATATATATCCGAATCGCAGTTAAAGTGTGTGTGTATTTAAAGTATGTTTATTCGATCCCTAAATAAATAAAACCTATAACTGTACCTTATAACAGCATCTCGTGCGGCCAACACGGCTTCATATATCAGCTTTTGATCATCGGTAAATTTACCGTTAGCGGGAAACGAGCAAGTGATGTCGGCCGCGTAGCCCGCGTAATTGCCACCCATGTCGAACAAACTGTAATAATAAAAAATATAGCTAAGAACGTATTATAATAAGATTTCACAAGTGTCTATAGATCTTTATTGATCAGTTGATTGATTTATTTATATGCTCTAAGTAATCAAAGGAAGGTTTAGTGTACCAGATCATATATATATTATATACCTGGTCATTAAATTAAATTACTTGGACGAAACCTTAATATTTCCGTATTATACAGTTTCACCCAGAAACCTATATAAATTATTGTCTCTTTACATTAATTAACATTTTCGGCGACGGCGCAACAGATTTGCGTAAAATAAAAAACAACATTTCAATGAATTGTCGGCGTATGTTCAGTTTACAAAAATAAGCTCCAGTTTAGTGCCACCTCCGGCAACACTGACCCGATCTAATATATGAACGCCGCAATTAAAATGTTACCAGTGTCTTGTGGTTGCCGGATATACAATATTGGAGGCGATCATCTTAGTCCATCCTTAAATAGAACTTCTGTTCTATTTGAGATTGGACGTGGTTGTCCATGGGCTGCATTGACCGCTTAACATCAAGTGGCCTGCATGCCCGTTTCTTAATCTTTCACAATTAAAAAAAAATCTGCTGGATGGTGGGATTATTGGTTTTTGCCATATTTTGTTATACATATTGGTTATACATGCCACATGTCTCCATCCTCCAGTATTTTGGTGTTAGGTGCGGCGGCGTGTCCGTAGTGCAGCGTGGCCGCGTTGTCGCCGGAGCCGCAGATGCAGGTGTAGGACACGTGCCGACAGCCGCCTATGCGGTAGCAGTGGTCCAGAAATACTGACTCACACTGGTACTCCTTCAAACCCGGTTTAGCGAACAGCATCACCTGGTTCAGTGAATAAGTAACATTTTTTTAGTTATGGAAGTAGACAATGTGGAGTGTTAAGAGTGCTAAAGTTAAAAGTACGACGAAATCCACAAAAGCGTTATTTTATAGTATAATAAAACACCCTTTTTCTTGATCATAATTTATGTCACGAGCTTAGTGGCGGTCCTAAAATTTCCCGTGAGGAATAGGAACGTTGCGGCAAATTCTACGTAACATTTATTCCTTAAAAAAATGCAAGAATACTGGGTTAAACCAAGTAAAACATTCTGCTTTTACTAAAATAAGGGTAATGATTAAAGTAATTGCACTAAATCTTGCAGTACTTGAAGTTGATTACAAAACCATTGACTAATTCAAGGAAGAGTTTAACCGGGAATCAATATCGGACCACATTGTGATCATCCGCTCACACACATACAGATACTACACAATGAATGATTTTTTTTAATGACAAGTCTGATTTATAAACAAGCTAAATTTCAATTAATATCATTGACTAGATTTTATTTAATGTTAATCTTTGTACACACATGTACATTTTCTTTGTACACCTTTAAAGGGTAGGATAAGAGACAAACCAATACCTGTCTTTACTATCATCTTTGTTACCTTATCCAACAAGAAATAATTGTTTATGATTATTACCTTCAAGCTGACTGTCACATCACGTCATCGTCATATTTTGTCTTACAATACCATTTAATACTGATTTACACAGAAAAAACATTAGATCAATAATTCATAATATTAAACATTTACAATAAGCAAATAACGGGTCATTTACCTCCTTATGCGCATCAGACGACACTTTGCAAACATAACGCATTACTTCGATTTCTTCGGGGGTCTTTATCACACGCCTGTAATACAAGACTTTGTTTACGTTTTTTGCTTGTTTACATTTTAATCTCTTTTGTTTCATTCTATTAACAGTCTATTAATAAATAGAGCATTGACCCTATAACGGCGCATGAACAAGTCTCATAAGTACGTTGGTACTTTAGCTATCTGTTTACTTTAAGAAGCCATTCAGCTTAGGATAGTGGAGTGATAAGTTTCATGACGTCACAAGTTATTAAAATATATAGCGAATCTGGGGTTCAAATTTCTGACCGGCATGTCGGATTTATTAAAGTTACGTGTGTAATTTGAATGAATTATGGCTGGTTTTAGCGGTGAAGCCAAAGATCACGAGGAAACCCGTCCCCTTGAGAGTTGTCAAAGGAATGTGAAAGTCTGCCAAACCGCTCTTGGAGGATGTTGTGCCCAACAGTATAATAGTAATGGGTTAATGAAGAATTAATTAAGCAAAGAATCGTACTTCAGTTTTAAATACACTGTTTAAATTCGATATCAACATATTAAGACAAATATTGAAAGTATGTAAATTTAAATTAAGTACTTATTTGATTTTCTATATCTGTGTAGTTACAAAACGACGTACACAATACAACGACAACTTGAAAAAGTCGGGCGATGATCAAAATTTCGTGACATAATTGGTACAAATATTATTGTTTTTATGTTGACTATATTATGTTATATAACGGGTACTCACGATTAACGTTATTTGATTTTTTAACCTGAGTCATTCAACAGGTTCGAAATATCGGCAATTAATAATCGTTAATCGTGAATACCCGTTATATAACATAATGTATGGATTCCGCGATAATATCAGTTTAAAATCATTTATGTTGACTTCTTAAATTACTTATTTCATATTATTGAAGAACTATCTGGCTTTTACCAATTATTATCAAGCCTGTTTGCTTGTTATTTAAATAATCAATAAACAGATAAACAACAAACTGTTTCAAGGTAAGTAAATACCTATTTAATGATTTTATTATTGTTCCAAAGATACCTACAAGACATTATGCATATTAATATATAATAGATAAGATGTTGCTACGGATGTCGAAAACAAATTCTTGATAAAAGTAATATGATTATATAAGACATAAAAAAGATAATCAATAAGATTATAACAATTAATATGATTGTGAGTACTTACAGTTCTGCGATTATGGGGAATAATATCTCGTTGTCCACTTTGAATCTAAAAGGAATAATAACATTTAGTAACTGACTATTATACCTAATGAGCCATACATAACATATGTTATTTGTGATTACTATTCAGAATACATTAATGTTTGTGTATATTAAATGCTGGCCACATCTGATGTTACAGAATGTGTAGTTTGAAAGTAGGTACTTTCTTGTAAAAAAAATGTGATGTGATGTTTGCATGCACCTGTGAGACATCCAATTTGCAGACATGTGAAACAACTAATAATTAAAGATGATCAATGGTTAAATAATATGGTTGCAGTACCTACTGTTCAATTATTATCGATGGACTATCAATACATTGTCAATATATTGTTACCTCGTAAAGTAGTTACAATAATGATGGGGCTATCTATATTCTAACTAGTTTACAAGATATATCAACACTTAGGCATCGCTAAAACATGTAGAACAGATTTATTTTCTTCATTTCCCTTCGATTTATTATAATTATTGTATATACAGAATTTGCATACAAGGAAAATAAATAAAGAGAAGAGAGCAATGGCGTATAGAAGGCGTGATGGAATAATGAACCGTCATGCCCTTTGCCGTCACGCTGCACCAGCCCATCTTAGTTCCAAGGCGCGCCAATAGATCTTTCACATCAAAAATACAATTAATAAGTTAATAAACTTACTCATCTATTCCTTCGAATACGGCCTCTTTAGCAGTCAGACCACTATCGGTATTGGGTCCGCTCTGGAAAATAGTGAATTTACAAAATTAATTTATACCAAAAAAATAACTTTAATTACACATCATACTCATGTTTATTATAATTACACATTTATATTTTGTGAATTTTATAGTAACAAGATTTTTTTTATTATGAAAGAGTTAGAAACGGGCATGCAGGCCACCTGATGTTAAGTGGTCACTGCAGCCCATGGACAACCACGTCCAATCTTAAATAGAGCAGAAGTTTTATTTAAGGATGGACGCGGATGAGTTCCTGCTCTTGAGGACTAAGGTCTCCTCCAATAATGTGTGTCCGGCAACCACACCTCCCCAACCGAAACACAATACATGACGAACATGTTGCTTTACGATGGGTTATGAGGGTGTTAAATATTGATGGAATGTTTAAATTATCAGTATGAATTTATTTTGACAAGAACAATGAATGTCTTGTATGATTGTGCAAATTAACGCTATATCATTTTTCACTTAGGTATATAAATAAAAATTATAAACTATCAAACAGCTTACACAGTATAAACACGTTTAAACATTTTTTGTAAATATGCCATTATGCAATATATTATTTCATGAATGATATATTGAATTTACAAGCTAGCAGTACGCATTAAGTAATGCTTATTCATTTGTAGCAAGTCCTAATGCTTAAAATTCGGGCTTCTCATATGGGGAGCCACGCTCTGAATTTGTAGCATGTAGAGATATACGGAGTTTTCGAACTTTTGGGCGTATTTGAAACTAATTATAACTTGCTTTAACAGTAACAGAAAACAATGAGAGGAAATTTGACAGCCTGATAGATCTTCATAAAGCTGTCAGACACATGTGAAGTTTCCCATTTTGTGTTCAACCAACACTGGACTATGGTCTAACCTTTCTCAATGTGACAGGAGACCTGTGCCTGGGGGTGGGACAGAAATAGGTTGATTTTGCAGAGGACAGCATCATGCACACTTGATGTTCATTTGCACTTCAAGTGAGAGAGACCTGTGATTGGTTATAGAAGCATGTACAACTACAACTAAACATAAGACAAATATATTTTTTTTTATTTGAATTTGCATATCTACATGTTTAAAAAAATAGGTAGGATATGTAATGATAATTTGGAAACATTGTCACAAAAGGATATTTTTTAACAAACTTATACTTACAAGTGTAAGAAGAGTTTCAGGCTTCAAACTTTTAAGCACATCCCGAATCTGAAAAAGGAAATAAATGTGTAGTTTACAAACAAGTTACAAGTAATTACAAATGATTTTAGACAAAAGAGGATATTATAGAAAATAATAGTTTTACTGTATAGATACGTTTGCGACATTAAAAATTGTGAATGTCAAGTAAATGTAATTTTTTTATGATACAACTGAGATTACTGGCGAGACTATATGGTAACAGGCTTAGATTACATATAACAATAACATATAATTACATATAAAAATAAACAATAGTTTGTCCTTGTTATGTTTATTTTTTATCATGTACATTAATTTTCTTATCATAATCCAACTACCAATTTTTATAATAGCTAAATATGTAATCAGATTATAAAACATAAATTTAAAGATGATAATCTGTACTTAAATTAGGATAAAGATACCTAAAGACATTTTACGTTAAGTTAATAGGTAATTTATATATTTAGTAGGCATTTTCCTCCATACGTAAATCCGAGAAAAATATGCAACACTATTATTTTCAAGTTACAGCAAGTAATATTGTACTGTACATTTTACAAGATAGTTAACATACCATAACCATACCATAAGAGTAAAGTCAAGGGTTCATGAAAACAAGCCAAAACTGAGACACTGAGTTCCAGGTTTGTTTCTTGCCAGGCATCTGAATTATGTTTTTTACTCCTATTTTGGCTTCAGGTGTTTATATATTTGTCTTTGTACATGTTCATGGCATCTGTCTAGTACAGGGAAGTCTAGTGTGTGGATATAAGAGTAAAAGTATTTTCCATTAAAATGATTTGAGGTAAAATCCATAACCAACAGACAACTTCTATAATAGTTATTTATAAATTTGCCTTAATGTTAATTTAATATTCATTTTATACTTACTTCATCAACATAGTGGACTTCATCAACAGCATATATTTTCTTAAATTCCTCACAAGCTAGCAGCTTGCCCATCCATACTTCATATTCTTCTGGCAGGCGAGGTACAAATAAATGGGCCCTCCCTGTGGTCACATCTAGGGCAAAGTAGCATCCAGGTTCACGGACACCACATACCCAAGTGAAGTAGGATTCCTATACATTGAATAAAGCATGAATTCTAACACTTTTTTCAAAAAAATTTGATACATTAAAACAATTTTTGTTGGGAAGCAAATTTAAGTTGTGATGATGTTATAATTTGAATGTATTAAATATGCAGCCATGCAAGCATTGCTATTCTTGAAGACTGATGGAACACCTCAAGATATAGTCAAACAAACTCCTTAAATCTGAGGTCAACAGCACTGTATTGCTGCTTACTGGCGTAGTATATACGCATGGAATTGGAATCATCGCAGACAAGCGTCAAACAGTTCCACATCTATTAAATTGTGGTAGACACAACATATATTAAAATATTATACATGCAAGGCAAGGCAAAGATACACAGATATACCAATATTTATTTGTTGTAAAAAATTGTAGTAGTTACTTACTTGTCTAAAAACATATTGCACGTCCGTATCATAATGGCTAATATCATCACCACCCTGTAACACGACTACTTGTCCACTCTGTAATTTTTCTGCCAATCTTTGTCTGTTTTTAGCGAATAATGACAGTGGAACTTCGAATGTACCTGGACCCATAGACCACGTAGCAGCCATCGTTGTTAATCTTCAATAATGAACTGACACTTATTACTTATTTATTTACAAGATTACGTTTGATAACACAAGCTTATTGATAACATTAACATCTAATTACTTGCAGTAGGTATAGCCGGTACGGATACTATGTGATACTGTAAAGCGTGTAAACTAGCATTTGTATTATATGTGCATTATACATTGCAAAGTAAAATCATATTACTTGCATGATAGGTACTTTGCAAGTAGATAAAATGCCCCAGCATTTATTTACATATTATATGTTTACATAAACGTCACTCAATGATTTGTCAATATCATACGTCACTGACAAATTTATTTACTGGCAATTTCACCAAAGTTGATTAAAAATTATCATGTTTATTGTTTGAAATTTTTACAGTACAATTCAGCAAATGTTCACTTCACTTCACTCTAGCTAATGGTATAATTCTTCACACAGATGTGTCGTGAAATTTCGTGCACTCTAGCTACAATTCTATGAGCGAGAAGAACAGTGGTGACACTCCACGTACGGAAAAAATCTGCAGCGCTGTCTGGTCGAGAAGAATGCATACATACATGTAGTACATAGGTAGAATTAACTCCGACTTCGGTCTTCTAAAAAGATCTAGTCATCGAGTAAAATTGTTATGAAATAGGGAGTAATGGGCGGTCTTACAACCAATCAGACAGGCGGATTTTAGCAAATAATAAGTTCCATATTTTGTTACAAAATATTTTTACCTAATCCTAGAAATTGCGATATTTGTTGTTGTCGATGTTAACTTTGCGACTAATTACCCGCTATTCAGTTTGATTTCGGGATCAGACCTTAGTCTAATTAATGATTGCTGATTGCAAGATTGATGGATTAAATATCGAAACAGAGCGATGTTTATTATTACTCGATATCTTTATCATCATATGTAATTTATTTTTATATAAAACTTTTTTCATTGAAACGTTACATTAACTTATTTATCATTTTATTAATATTATGTAGATAAAACTACAGATAACATTATTAACGGTTGCTACTCAACAATAGATGGCGTTGTTACCATTTATGATATTAAAAAGATATTTATCTACGTTAAATTTTAGGCAGAGCCATAACCACGCTTGGAGTAATTAAAGTGAATTTACTCTATCAAATTTACTTTATATTATAAAGCCCTTGTTTTGATTTAGTAATCGTTACGTTTACATAATAGATAGACAGGTAGCGCAGGAAGGAAAACAAATTATGTCATTGAAATTCATTCCATTTATTTCATAACTCTTAATTCTTATCTAAATCACAAGATCGACGATAAATTAAACTATCTAAAAATCACAAAATGCACTAAAACATGCACACATGTAATATTACATTGATTTTTATACCCCATTCGGTACAATTGTACATAGTTAATGATGATGTACTAAAGAGAAAGATAAGTAGGTACTTTGATAATTAAAATATTGCCTACAAATTGCCTAGTAAACAACAGGTACGACGAACGTCCACAACACAGTAACGTTGCTCCCCTGCCATATCGCATTTGTGCGATACAATTTCCCTTACACATACCTACTCAACATGCGAGGAAGTAACTGTACTTAAAGTAGTTCATTACTGTTATGTCTACAATCACTTTTTCAAAGATGATGCCATTATACATACATCTATGTGTACTAACTATCGTAAAATTAATGAAATGTAAGCGTGTATTATTATTATATTTCAAATATGTAACATAAAATAGGTAATAAAATATAAATGACTATTGAGCGACACCAAAAATTACCAAACAAGCATACAAATCACTTAATTGGCTAAAAAATGAAGATAATCTATTGAACAGTTTTAAGTCCAGAGACGTAAATAGTTAAAGCTCTTAAATACTTTACATTAATAATTAAAAATAACATAATTACTTGGAAATGTCTCAACTAATTAATTCGTGTCACAGAGAACGTAAATTAATAAAATAGTTAATGTAGGAGGCATAATAATACTAAACGTTAGTTACGTCATTTAGTACTTTGATCAGTTAAGGTCACTATAAAACGAATAATAAATATTATGATTGTAGAGTACCGGCGGCCATTTTGAATCGTTCTCGTGATTCGTGTCGTGCGTGACACGTCATAGCTGGCCATCTCGCTCTCGCATGCTCTCCGCATATAGCACCATTGTAACCCGACACGTTTCTTACACACAAGCGATTTCACAACACGTTCCACACTTTCACAACTAAAATGTTAAGTATCAATAATATAATTAAGAATCTACTGATATCTCATGGCACGGTTGTTTCTTTTCTTGTAATCTCCGTACAGCCTCAGCGACAAGGGCACGTTGCTCCAGTAACCTTTCGACGAGATCGACTGGCTCTTGTTTTCTTATGTAGTAAGGGGCAGCTCGAGCTCGAGCTTGCAGGTGAAGTTTCTGCTTCAAACCAAGAGTGAGCTCCTCGATGGCAGGCAACCTACTGGAGGTCAATGGGCGGTTCTCCTGGTGACTCGTATTACGGCTGTCATATCTGGAGTTCTCCTTCAACATAGCGTTAATCGCTAGTGGAGTGAGTATTGATGAAAAATTGTAATCACACAGCGGCGCGCAGCTACGTTTGCAAATGTCGAATGAATGAGCGAGTGAGCAGGCTCGACCCCGGCGTAGGAATCGCGGGTCTCTGAGGGGGCGGAGCGGAGGGGTATGACGTAGACGATGCGCAGTCGTGCCGGGCTGTATACAAACAATACGATGGACGTAAATAAACACGAGACACTCCACATCACTGTTGTGAACGGTGTTATCTTTGTGTTAGTGGCACGGCTTGCCGATCCACTTGACCGGCGTACATGGATTGCAGAAAAAAATGTGAAACGCTTCACAAGCAGGTGAAATATTTACTACGATAAAGATTATCTTTGACTATGAAGGAATTAATATGAATGTCTACAGACGTCTATTGAGGTCATGGCAAATAAATATAGAGGAAACTAGGTTAAACTTCGTAATTTAATAGATATTTAATATCAAGTAAGCAAAAACAAATATTTTAAGTTATTTTTGGAGGAATATGGATGAACTTAATTGATATATAGCATAATATAAGTGATATTAACGTATCACCAATGTAAAAAATACTTAAAACAAGAAAAAGCAACTAAAAGCCTGTATAAAAACTAAATTGTTAAACGATATTTTGTACTTTCCGTAAAATTTGTAGCATAAAACTGAGTCAATATACTTATTTATTTAAATATTACTATGTAATGATCTATATGAGTCAACCAAATTGTTTACATATAATAATTTCCGCTGACATATTTGTTTATTTTAGCATAACGTAAATGTACCATATGTTATTATTCATTATCTCGATGAGAATCCATCCATACATTGAGGCTAAAGGGTGCCAAAGAAATAAAAATAATAATATTATGTTTTCTATCCGTCTGTATTTAGGTCATATTACGAATGAGCAATAAAGTAATAAACAAATTTAATGTCTAAGATACAATTTAAATAAATAGTGAAGAGTATCAATAACAAAACTTTATAAAGTATATATACATAAGGATGTAACATAATAATAATATTTACTCTACTTATTGCCTTGTAAACATAAATAGCCCAAATTGTTATATTGAATTTCCTTTAAAGTTTGACGATGTAGGTAGTAAATATTTTGATAAAAACATAATTACATGGGTAACGTGGTAATAACGCTTGACTGTCTGGCCTACTTATTATGTCCATAATGTCGTATCATCACATCTAAGATTAAGGAAAATAGTTCGTATGTCGATGTATATAGTGTTAATTGTTATATTCCTTATGCGGTTGAGTCAGTGTTAGTAATCATTTGCGTGTGCGAGTGCCTGTTTCGCTGAACCAAAACTAAAAACGGACATTGCCCTCAGCTTGTACGGTTTTTTCTGTGATGATGTTGACGAGTTCGTTGAAACTGTGTTTTTTGCAAGATCTTACAATACAAACGTGAAGAAATTACTAGAATGCCCAAGTGGTTCGTTAATTAGTTATAAAAGTTTGTTTACTTATTTCTGTATAATATAAATTAATTATTCTTTATAAAATTTATGTATTCTAATCGATGCACCATGTGCTTATAGAACTGACTATATACATATACACAAACAGTAATTTATAGTAAATAGGTTTAGTTTATCTTCATAGATGGGCTTAAAATTAACTTATTCATGGGATAATCTATTTTGTTGTTATATTGATTATTGGTATTTTGTATATTATATATAAGAATATAACAAACAGCACCAAGGTACAAATATATGTCAACAACGAGCCCCTCCAGTATACCGAACAATACATATATCTAGGCAAACAAATAAGTTTTGACAGCCTAAACAATTTACGGGAGATCGAGCGCAGGACCCAATTAACATGGAACAAGTATTGGAGTTTAAAAGAAATCTTTAAGAGCAACATGCCTATCATACTGAAGACTAAGGTCATGAATTCTTGCCTTATACCATGCATGACCTATGCTTGTCAGACATGGAAGTTTAACATAAACATCATAAATAAAATGATAGCCTGCTAACGCGGACTAGAGCGGAGTATGCTTAACATAAAAAAATATACAAAATAATACATACAAAAATACGCAACATTACAAAAGAAACTGATGGCTTAGCACAAGCTCTTGCACTAAAATGGAAGCGGGCCGGACACATAGCACGCTTACAAGATAAGAGGTGGACTGAAAGGATCACGGAATGGAGGGGGCCAGTGGGCAAAAGAAAGAAAGGGAGACCTTGCATCCGATGGGAAGACGAAATCAAACGCACAGCGGGTCCAAACTGGATGCAAAGAGCGCAATCTAGAGAAATCTGGCACAATTTGGAGGAGGGGTTCTCACAGAATAACAGCACTACATTACAAAAAAAAAAACAACCATATACATATATAATAACTACTAACTATTAAAAACTAATTAACTACTAATCTTTATTTCCTTTTGTACTAAATTTTAAATTGTGTAAACTACTACG
>DWON01003333.1:0-18261 GCA_018251015.1 Phocides pigmalion okeechobee
CAGAACAGAAGTTCTATTTAAGGATGGACACGGATGCGTTCCTACTCTTGAGGACTAAGATGGTCGCCTCCAATAATATGTATCCAGCAACCACACCACCTTTAAAAACACCCTGTTAAAAATAAAATACGAATGTGATTATACGACGTGTCTTTACATAAAAATGTAGTTTCCAGGTGTCTAAGAGCTGCAACAACCACTCAAAATCAAGCGCTTACACTTGTGCACCTACTACTGTTTTAAAATAATATACAAAAGTGTTTAGACAGTGCCTTTATAAAAATGTAGTATGTTCATAAGCTGGAGCGACTATTAAAAATAGGTGTTTTTCACGCTTAATAGCTGCTGATTTAAAAATAAAATGTGTATAGTGGATGTGTTTATGTAAAAATGTTGTATCCTGTACTTTGTGATGTAAGCAACACCTGGCCCCAGTACCAGAGCAGGGTCGGAGTGGCTCTGAGGGTCTACGCACGCGCGCTCCTTCAAATCGCAGCGACGCCCACCGACTTCCAGGAGTACTGCCCGTTCGTGGAATAAGAGTGCAGTCTTGGTAACTGAAATTACAACCGTTCAAAGTTAAACTTAAGTTTAAAGATTCATAATTAAATTTATGATTACATTTTAATGATACGTACATCTGATAATTTTTAAGTTTGGAACACTTATTTAAATTTAAAGTGTTTTCTAAATACATTAGCTAAGTCAAATTCCACGATATCCAGTGCATAGTTGAATTATTATTAGTAAAATGTTTTTTTATTATTAAAGAAGCTATAAATTAACTTATGTACGAATATAATGGTACTTAAGTTTCGAATTATAAATTAATCTAATTTTATAAATGGCTATGGACAGCAGTGACCATTTACTGCTACTTCGTTTATCTAGTGTTTCGGTTGGAGAGGTGCGGTTGCTAGCTAGTCTTACTACGTTCAGATAGGATTTCAGTCCCGATGTAAAATATATGTTGATGTAAATGTCTGTTGTGCTTGTATATGTATCTTCATAGGTTTTAGTAACTACTTTAAATTGTTTGCGTAATACAGAAAAAAATAAAAAATATATTTTTGCAACATTGTTATTGTGGCGTGTCGAAATAGGAAAGAGCGCACCGTGCGAGCGTGCGGGGTGGAGCGTCGCGGCGCTGCGCAGTGTAAGGACGCGACGCGGGATGGGCGCGGGGAGGACGCGGGGAGGCCGCGGGGAGGGCACGGGGAGGGCGCGGCGGCGATTCATGTTTACGGGGTGTTCGCCTCGCCCGTCAGCTGTTCCATGAATGTGGCGCGCTCGCGCTCGCGCATCGATTGATTGATACCTCGCCACGTGCGGCCACTGGCGGCCAGTCGCGCCGCGTTCGCCGGCCCGCCCGCGCGCCCGTCCCGCTCATGTGACGTTACACCGTCGCTCATCAATGGATTGCCCGAGGTGACGTGCCCCCCACACACCACACGTCTATCTCCCGTAAGTATGCTACATCCCCCAATCGGGCACCTAATCACTTTTCCGATACCATTAATCCATGAGACAATTTATGCGACTGCGCCGTACGATGTTTACTGTGACCTGTCCTGATCGTCTCCTTTCTAGTCACCGAATTTTCCGAAAGACAACTTTTTAACGTATCGATCGTCCAATTTCGTACGTTTATAGCTGAATATTTATAATTTTCTCGCCATGTTTACGTAATCGAAGGACAGTCGCGTAGATTGTTATTGGAGGCGGTGCTCTGAGATACGAGAAGGATATCACACCTTCGCTTTAGGACGATAAAAATATCAAATACTCAATTAAATAGCAAAAAAACTTGTATCTTAATTGATAACACTAGTCGATATCAATCCGTATCGCTTTCACGAGATGCTTTCTAAACATCCCCTAGGGGTGACATTTTGTGCTATCCTTGTCCTGATTTTATTCAAAGGACTATATCTACAGGTATATCAAAACACATTATTATGCAATTAATAATTCATTAAGGAAACGTATCCGCGAGGGAGATAGGAGGATATTTTATTATTGAAGGTTACATTTATTGACGGACGTTACTTATACTTACCGACACCTATCAACCGAATGTAAACAGATTACGGGGAAGCCGCTTAAAGTAATTAGGTCCACATTGTGTGTATTATCTATGTAATTTCTATGTTTTAGCTGCCGATCGTATCTAGCACAATATCATACTGTAATTTTGATTGATAGCTCGACTTGCATGCCGGTGAGGTGAGGTAGGTCTTTCGGCGTTTAGGTTAGGTCGAATTGTATGCTATGGAACTAGTTTTTAAGTTATGAATCTGGTCTTAAATAACTAGATATTTAGTAAACACTACATGCTGTCCGCGACTTTATTCACGTGAGCTTAAATTTTCGGGTATTTCCAGATTTTGTAATAGCAAAAATTTAACATGCCATTATTTTTTTGTTATTTAAACAGATTAAATTGATTGATGACAAATACTAAACAATAAGCAAAGTTTATATGAATACAATGCCTATTGATGTATATTTCCGAAATCACCGAAATCTGTTGAGGCGTTTCTATCATTAGTGTGCACAAACACATAGACAAATTTCTTATTTAACAATTATTATTTTCGGTCTTACTGCTTGAATACTGATTCCTAATAATAGTTTTTTTGATATATCTTCCATATATCTACAGCGATAAATTATAATGTTATTATTCATGTACATATAAATGGACTAAATACTTAAAAAATACTCTAGGTAAATAAATGTATACCAATATTTCATTAAAACCAATGATTTCCCCAAAACTTTTTAAAGCTATCTATGTAGATATATATTTCGAAATTTAACATATTGACCACTGTTAGTCCAATGCAGCCTCACTTGTGAGCATCGGTCACTTTTCAGAATGAGAATTTTCTGTAGACCTTCGTTTTCTATGGCCTAGTACGAACGAACCATCTTCGAGAACTTTATAGAGAACAAGAGTTTTGGCCGGAGAGTTCGAGAGCCTAAGAAGGCATACGAGTTTCTTTACATTTTTCCTTCAAAGCTAAAACAAGCCATTATTACTTTTCAATATGAACACAGCCTGCAAAAATCAGGGTTTCGAGCCAGAAATTCGAACCCTGACCCTCTTGTATCACTTATTAACAAATAAATATATTAATAATTTGATTTAAATAAAGTTTTAAATAGTGTATCTTATGCGTTAACATATGATATATTAATATCAAACTTTGAAAATAATCTTTTTTTAAATAGTACAGTTCATACATAAAAGAAGAAGGAAGATTTTGAAATACATAAATGTTCAATTTGTATAAAAAATATGTAATTATTACAAATTTAACATGGAATATATTTTGCAAACTATATAGCATTCTTGCTGGTACATTACATTGGTATTATTAGTCAAAAGAAGAACTGTATGTATTTTCAATTAAATAATCAATTAATTTATTTATTTATAAAATATAAAACCATCAAAAATTCAATTAATTATTTCATACACTAAACAAAAACCATTGACCAAGTGAAATTATTTATGAAATTTAAAGAATTGCAGATAAGAATTTGTATGTTTTTATATACTTTATAGATTTCTTTCAAATATACATAGGGTACATTTATTCCAATGTATTGTAAAATCAAGTACTACTTGCAAAACAGCGCGCAAAAGCAAGTCTGTAATAACTCGTTAAAACCTTAAAAATATGAAAAATATAAACGGTTAATTGACAAAAAATTCGTTTCCCACTTTAATAGATGACAATAAATCGGTCACAGGCGTTGATGTGCGGTAGGTATCAATTTATTTATGTACAAAACCCATTAAAGCTGAGCGCTCGTAACAAACAAACCGACATGTCAAATTTATATCGTTAACGTTCAGGAAATATTACCTCGACTTATACTTTACAGTTCATGATTATGTATTCTTGTTCTGACTAATAAATTGATTGTTGCAAGTGCATTAGTATACGAGTGGTCGCCTAGTAGTCTTAATT
This sequence comes from Phocides pigmalion okeechobee, assembly GCA_018251015.1. NCBI lineage: Eukaryota > Metazoa > Arthropoda > Insecta > Lepidoptera > Hesperiidae > Phocides > Phocides pigmalion. Next base: position 3,984 of record DWON01003333.1, read on the forward strand.
CCAATGTAAATCATTAAATTTTTAACCTAAAAATTTAAATAAACACTTCTTTGACTCTACCAGTAAAAAAAAGGAATAATTTAAAACATAAAACTCACACTTGGATTCATTTAGTCAATCTGACATTTTCAAATTGTCACGTGACAGTCTCTACACTATGCAGACGTTGACAAAAGCATATCGTTTTTGACACTGACAGCGCAGATGTAAACAGGAAATATATTAATTTTTGCTTAATTTAATCTATTTATAAAACGTTTTGCGTACCTAATGGCGGTTTAGGGAATCATTAATAGGTCACAGAAGGAAGGGATTTTCCGACTCACTTGACATTTAACGGTCTATTATGGTCAAATCACAATGTCTTTATCAATTGTGGACTATTATGCGATTATGATGTATACGTATATCTAAAGAGTAAAGCAAAATGTTCTTCATGTATTGTGTTTCGGTTGGGGAGGTGTGGTTGCCGGATACACATTATTGGAGGCGACCATCTTAGTCCTCAAGAGTAGGAACGCATCCGTGGTTCTCCATGGGCTGCAGTGACTACTTAACACAGCTCACAGATATTCGCGTTTATCATTTTAATAATTAAGTTCTCAAAGGCGTGTGAAGTCTATCAATTTCCACTTGCAATAGTATTATGACCTAACTCTTCTCATTCTGAGAGGACTCCTGTGTCCAGCAGGGGGACAGTATCCGATTGACAACGGTATTCATGACCACGAAGAAATTGTTTTGTTACGCGCATATACATTTAGAATTTTTTAAAAGAAATACATAACTAATACCATTTAATTTCTTGAAGTTCTACTTTTTTTGGTATGTAGGGAAAATGATAATAGTATTTTTTTACAATGCGCGCGCACACAGTCACGAAAAACCAACACCATGAACTTAACCAGTTTTGTAGTAACGACGTTACTGTCGTTAATGCGACAAGTTTCGAAGTGTTACACAATTAAAAATAATTAATTTCTTTATGATATTTAAAATAAAATGTTTTAACTAGATAATGCGTTAAAATAAAACTTTCAATGTATTTGATACCTTTTTCTATTAGTAGTGTCGTATTCTAAAACAGGATAACGCTAAGGATACATTTTTTTAAAAGATTTTTATCTTTTTACACCAATGAAGTATAACTTCTTACGTGCGTACATAAATACACACACTTTATTTTATGCTAAAAGTAGTAAACAAAATACGTGATGTTAAGCGGTTACTAGAGTACATAGACATCTCAAACACAAAAGTTGTTTCACAGTGGATTAGGAGAGTTACGGTGGTACCTTCATAGTCTAACTATTGCCTACTAAGTGGTAAAACTGGGACAGATTTTAAAAATTGAAGTATTTGTGTTGTTATAAATGTTTTTAAATATAAATGAACACACAAAGTTCACTTGAAGTATACTTTTACAAATAAAATCAAATTAAAAAATTCCCATTTTTATTGGTACCATAGATACGTGATAGACGAGGGCAGGAACACCCAGACAGAACAGAATTTATATTCATTATTTAAATGTCTGGCTCGACCGGAGTCGAACCAGGAACGAATTCATAACAACAAGAACAATTTTCAGACATGGAAAAGATGTGTGTTTTGGAGTTTCTTCCGCCGACTCTTGTCCAAAACGAAACTTACGAGTCGGTGTTTCATTGACGTTCAAAAAGAGTTCTGTAAATAATCTACTTTGATTAAAAATATTTACATTTTTGATTTTTTGATTTTGAACCCCGAGTATCAAACTGGTAACGTCTGCTCCAAGCCCCACACGACCTACTCTTACTAATATACTTTCCAGTAATTACTAATACTTCAATAGCGATGCAATCGTTTAAAAGCATTGTATTTAAATTGCTCTTTATACTTTGTTTGTACCGAATACTTTGTATTCGACGCCAAGAATGAGTCATGATGATACAAAAATGCCTATTATTGTATGTTGTCATTAATTTTAAGATTCAATGACTGTCAACATGATATTGATTACTTTTACTCATCAATTTATTGACTATAATAATTTTTAACGGTATGTTTAATGAAGATATTTTTTCACAAAATAAAGTATTTATGTAATATAAATAGTAAAAGACTTTGCAGTCAACTTGATGTTGTTAAGTGGTCAAGGCCAACCATGAACATCTCTAAATCATGTTACCTATTTATTCTTATCTAGCGTCCATCATAGATACGTTAGTAAATTTGATCGTTCGACTGGTGGTAGAACTACACTTTGACCAGGGAGGTGTCACCTTCACAATCCGCCGTACAACAATTCTTGTGTTTCGGTTGGAGAAGTGGCTACACTTAAAGAGAGGCGACTATATTAGTCCGTGAGAGTAGCAACGCATATAAGTGGCTTTACATAGGACTAGTCCTGTTTAACGTTGCCTGTCGATGTCTATGAGGTGCATCGACTAGATAACATCACAGAACCTGCTTGCATTAAAAAATCAAAACAAAAATATTTTGTTTTTATTATAATTAGTTTTAAGATTTTTATTAGTTTAGATATGAAATAAAATGTAATATTAAATGTCACGTATAAAAAATATATTTATTGAAAGTACAGCTGTCTTTATCATTTTCAATAATTTACTACCTACTCATACGGTTTTTTTTATTATGAAAGAGTAAGAAACGGGCATGCAACCCACCTGATGTTAAGTAGTCACTGCAGCCCATTGACAACCACGTCTAATCTGAAATGGAACAGAAGTTTTATTTAAGGATGGTAGCGGATACGTTCCCACCCTTGAGGACCACCTCCAATAATGTGTATCCGGCAATCACACCTCCCCAACCGAAACACAATACACGAAGAACATGTTGCTTTACGGCGGGTTATGAGGGTAGCGGTGTTGCCGCCCCGGACGAGCTCTAACGGCTCTACCACCTTTAGGTGTTTCGTTTTGGAGAAGAGGCGACGAAAGAAACTTTTTTATTTCCAAATATTAAGAATGCCTTTAAAGAATATCTTTAAACATCTTTTATATCAGAACAGAACAGCGCTATGCTGCTTCTATAAAGTAGATTCCAGTGCGGCGGTACTCTGCAGGCGAACGTCAGACGTTAGTATTATATTGTGATGTGAATTATGTCTTTTAAATTTAAGTTGTTGTTCTAAACTCGTAGCAATCACTTCGTAGCATGTTCGTAGCAAAAGCTACGAAATAGTTGCACTAAAGCTACGAAGGTTGATCGATTAGTAATGAAATATTTTATGTAATATGAAAATTAAACGTTACACGCATAATTTTTTTATACATGAAGAGATTTTTCAGGGTGAGAAATCTACTATGGAAACTGAAGGAATTTTAATATACATTTGAATAATATTGAATTAGATACTCAATTTAATATTATTTAAATTTACACATAAATTTGTTAATAGTTATATTTTTCTAACTGAATATTTTCAAATCTTTGCGATTTTTGCGATATTTGCTTGATAAAAATATCGCTGAATAAATTTTTGCTCTCGCGTGTGTGAGTTAATCTCGCTATATCGCTCGGTTGAATGCTATTTTGTTGGGAATGTTGCCACAATAGAGGATTTAACAAGTAGGAAAATAGACAACATTTTATCCCTTATATACCCAGGAATCTTATGGAAAATAGAAATATCCTCTAGAAAAGTGCACGTGGGTGAAACTGTAAGGAGAAGCTTGTGATGAATGCTTAATTATCAACATTTTGGGAAGCTTATGCAATATAAAAATATCCTCCACAGAGATGCATGTGGGTGAAACTGCAAGAAGTTTGTAATCAAAATCAATATTCCGGTCAGATACCCACTGGGTTCTAAATTCTCGACCAGACTATTATTTAAATTACTAGTTTCTTAACATCTGTTCTATTCTGGGTTATTTAGAGATTTCTGTTTATCTACATATTTTATTCTCATATATACAATGATGAAAATCTTAAAACTAATTAAATTAAAAACCTAACCTAAACAATCTAAAGGAAGTCCGTCCCCATGTGGCATAGTTTCAAGAACACTAGCTGCTTTCCCGCGCTGGATAGCAATCGTAATTCTCTGCGCGAGATATGAAGTAGCCTTCTTGTCACCGGCAGCGTCGATCAAACGTGGAACTATTTGTTGGAATTTTTTTTTAGCACGAGGACCCCACGGGCCAAAGGTTTCAAAGCCATGCGGAACGAATACGTAATCACTGCTTAGTGATACATATTTACGCCGCTTGGCTTCTTCTGCAGCCTGCGCCCCAGCTCCAGCCCTGTTTATTTGTAATGTATACATAGCCCTTAAAACACATTTTTATGTGAGAATAGTAGCAAACGAGCATGCAAACCACCTGATGTTAAGAAGTTGCAGCCCATATACATCCACAAACACGACTGAAATCCTATCTGAACTCGAACGTCGATACGTTACTACCCTTGTCGGACTAAGATGGTTGCCTCACTTCAAAGTGTTACCGGCAACCGCACGTCTCTAACCGAAACACAATTAAGTTTACGGCGGATTATGAGTTCGGCGGTGGTACCTGCCTTTAAAACATGGAATTCTAAGCGCGAATATGAGTGTAGAAAACAATCCTTCAGATAACCTTTAATTACCTGAGGTCTATGTTTAAAATGAGAATATACATATTTTTTAAATTTACATTTAGTTTATTAAATACCTTCAACTTAACCTTATACCGATACATAACAGGGAATACCTTAAACCTAATTTAATTTTAAATTTTATATCGTCGAATAGATTAAGATATTTAACACTCTGGCTGCGGCTATAACACTGCTGTGTCATTCTGAGGGCGACGCGCTTGCGGCTCTTACAAACTGTGTTGTACGGACAAATTTGTATGGATTAAGAGCGAACAAAAGTGCTGGTTTTAAGTCTGCGCTACAAGACTGGGGGCGGACATTACATCAGTGTATTCGTAGGTGATACACAGATGCTAGAAAATACAATATTTCAGTAATTTGTCGGCGTATCTTCAGTCAAATCAAATAAGATACAGTTTAGGGCCGTCTCCCGCAATACTGACCCGATCATATAAATCCGCGCCGCAGTGTTTAGTTTTTAGCAACAATTTTAAGTTCGTTATGGTTCGATACATTATTTCTATTGCCATAACTTGTAATTTTTATGTAACACAAAAATGTTTTAAAATAATAATCAAAACAAAAACTCTTATAACATTCCTTCCACACGCACTTCAAATGTGTTGGAATAAAAAAATGTACTTTGAATCCTTTATAAAATTCGGATTAAGCATCTCTGTGCTTTAATTACGCATTCATTCAACTTCGTAACGCACTGTACTGTAAGTTGGTTCATTAATTATTCCCAAGATAAATTACGCCAAGGAAATAAACCGGCCAACTGCTCATCGTGGTTTTTAATTATGGCGTACATCCTTGCGGTTGTTTCTTATATTTTTACTATGTAACGGTACTCGCGATTGTCGGTTTTTTGTTGCAGATATTTCGAAACAATTAGAAACCTTAAATGCCGACAGATCGAAATATCGGCAAATAAAAAGCGTTAATCGTGTTTACATAGTAAAATGCACACATTCAGCGATGACGTTAGCTTGAAATCATATATTACTTACTTTTCGAATATTGTTTTTCGCGGTTCTATAGAACCTATTTAAAAGAGGAAGGTGAGTTATTGATCCAGAGATCATACTCGTTTTTTTTACTAATAGAAAATAAATGTTTCGTTTTTATTATATATTTGTAAGCTGTTAAGGTCGATTTTATAAGCTAGATTTAATTTATAAGTAACAGCGACCACTTAACGTCAAAAAATTGTATGGTCTTTTGGTCACGACTATTAACATGTTATTTATTAAATGTAATTCAGATTTTTTACATGTATTCATCATATCGCTACTATATTTACTGCGTTACTTATTATATTAACACTAGAGATATGCCGGATCGTTGAAATAATAAATCCGGATATATAAGAATACGGATACGGATACGAATACGCATCTCAATATTACAATTTTTACTCACACGAAGTACGCGTGACCTTCAAGCGACAGTTGCTTTATTGACATGTTTCGACCTGTACTGCGTGGCGTATTTGTTTTGTAAAATGTCTACAAAGAAGTTTAATAGTGTTACATGGAAATATTTTACATGTAATGTAATGAATATGAATCAATAAATATGTTATGTAAATGATGAAGGTGCCAAATGTAAAATTTGTGACTGATAATATTCTCAGTCACATCGTTTGCACATAGTTATCATCATTTTAATGAATTTATTAATATATAAATTTAATAATAAAAGATCCGTTTGAGATTCACAGAGTAACGGATACGGATATGGACACGAATATGGATACGGATATAGACACAGATACGGATACGGATACGGATACAGATATACGGCACATCACGAATAAACCCAACATGGCTTTCCCTTTTCGCCATCAGAGAAGATACACAAAATCAAGGATTTTTAAAACATTACCAATTTCAAACTAAGTGTCTAAGAAGTAAAACTTAAAGATATTTATCGTAACCGAACCACAGACACACACAAATATACATACACATATAGTTTTTGTGTGACCTCTGTCTATGACCAACCATTGCTAGATGGTTTGTGTAATATACGAGTAGGTACATCGGCAGACTCGTATCATTTTATTTTTTAAAAATATACAAACATGTAGGTCTAAAAACATTAGAGTTTTGTACAGACGTTGGCAAAGGCATAACGATGATGCCGTTTTGTGCAGTGCAGATTTTTTCCGTGCCCATAACCGACAATCGGATATAGTTTCAATGTCGGTCAAAGGGGACGTTTCAATTCTGTTAGCGGTCACTATTAAACTTACAAAAGTGAGCTAAAAGAATTAATTACACAATATACTTTTATTTCATTTTCACACTTTTCATCTGTACCTAAAACACAGAGAAATGTAGCGACAACCTATAAATGTGTCCACTTTTAAAGACTAAAAATGAGAATGACATCTAAAGAATAAACTGAATAGGTACAAGGTGGGAAAACTATAGTTCGACCGGGGAGGTACCACTCATAATCCGCCGTTGTGTTACGGCCGCATTACTTGTGTTTCGGTTGGAGAGGTGCGGTTGCCGGCTACATTTTGAAGCGAGCCGATCATCTTAGTCCTCAGGAGTAGCAACGTATCTACGTTCGAGCTCAGATAGGATTTCGGTCGTGTTTGTAGTTGTACATGGATGTCTATGGGATGCAACTGCTTAATATCAGGTGGTTTGCATGCTTGTTTGCTACTCTTCTCACATAAAAAAGACAATTTTTAAACCAAAAGTATATTTCATATTTAGAACTAAAGTACTAAATGAGTTATGTAGATCTTGATCAATTACAACCAATAGGCATAATAGGCATTCTATGTTACTTTATGTCAGTTTCAGGTGCAGAATATTTAAGTTGAAAAACCTTATGTAAGTCTAGATAGACTTACATAAGGTAGATAAAAGGTGCAGAGCACAGTAAAGAAAGCAAGTTTATCAGCCTCTTGTAGTCCGTATTCAAATATAAATTTGAATTCATTTTTTTATTTAATTAAGTAAGCTATTTACGCTTAATCAATGTTAAGGGTACAAATGTAAAATCAGTACATCGGTTCTGAGCACCCTATTGGCTATGGTTGACCGGGAGAAAAAACCGTTAGAAAAATTCCTCGGCAATGCTTTAAAATCAGTCCTTGATAAATTATTTTTGATGATAATAATATCTTGATAAAGTTCATATAACATTATCGTATGTCTACCAAAGAAAATGTCTTTTGTAAAAAAATATATAGGTGTTAAAACTATAGGATTAAAATGACGATGTATTTTCCTAACTTAAAATATCTTATATAGTCGGCCCACTTACAAGGCGAAAATCTTAATCTTCAAGACACGCCTTGGTCGATCACAGATGCATTGCTACATTCTGTGATCGACTTCAAGTGTGACGACTATTTTTTATGGAATTGGCTACAGAACTCCGTAAGCAGTAATGCCTAGCGCATTGACAAGGAATATAATGACTATTTATGGCAGGGCCCATCTTGGTCCACCAAGGTTTAGAAATCGGGATCTTTATGGGAGAGATCACGTTTTTAACCATCAAGTAGCTTTTTATACTTACTTCGTCAAATTTTAAAACGCAAAACGTGATTTTTAAAAGTGTTTTTATTCAACGAACGCTGCACCGATTTGTAAGAGCAGAATTTTGTTGAAGCGGACGATGTATCGTGGAAGGCGAACTGCGCTCACAACAAAACTGTTTCACCAGCATTTCGTTTTACTGTTGTCGAATGACAGCTTTATCTTTGTCGAGTAAACGTGAAATTTAGCCAACAAACGTGGTGTAAGTAGGTTTTATTATGTTTACAAACAATGTTGTACGCGTTAAAAAGGTAATGTTACAATGTTCGCTCCTAGTCAGCGTTTTAGGTTTAATCTACGTACCTAACATCGACCCATTAACTTTGCATTGCTGGGTCCCGTGCCTAGCAGTATATTACTCTTATAATAAGGATGGACAGGCTATAGACGAATTACGGATTTGTAAACTATGCACACGTGTAAGGACTTTCAGGAATACAGGTTTACTTACGATGCTTTCCTTCACCGTTAAATCAAGTAATCAATAATTTATAATACGGACTTTACTTCTTCTACACATTTAATCCGACATATCTCGTATGCGTAATGTAATAATAATCAAAACGTCATTTTAAGTTGATCGTAAATTTAAATTTCAAGCGTAAACTGAAATCACAGTCATAAACTTAAATGTAAGTCGTACGTAATCTTTCATTTGAAATGTTTTTTGAGTCGTCGTTACAGCGATCTTAAAGATAAATGTTCTATAAATAAACTAAATATTTTACGCTTCAGACAGTGGGATTATATAGTTCAAAGTAACACCTTATAAGGAACGGTTATGTTTCGCAGTAGTTTTGTTTCTAATAATGGCCTTGTAGTTACTACTGTCAAATGGGAATAATATTTCCAGTACGTCATTTATTATGAGAGACGAATGTAATGTTGATTCTTATTTTTCTTATTAATTTTAAGTATTTTTCACGATAAATTTTCGGCGTTGAAGCCGGCGATATTCAAATTGTAATGGGCACATAATTTTGAAAAATTACATAAAAAAATTGCCTTTATTTGTTCTTAAAATTACATGATTATTAACCTAATTGTTGAATTAATTAAATCAAAGTAATGTACCCCGGGTGGGTAAAGGATTTCCAAGTTTCCGTCTTTTGAGCTGTTTGGCACCAACTTGAGCCTACATTTTTATAATTTCATCCTCCCATCGTGTATATGGTTTTACTCTTCCTCTTTTCCCCTGTGGGCCTCTACACAAGGTAATTTTTAGGGTCCATCTCTGGTCCGTGAGCCTCGCCACATGTCCTTAAGACATTTGTGGCTTTCGTTATTGTCCTTAGCCTGGTGTGTCGTATCTTATCAATCTAGCTTTATTTTGCCCTTGTTATTGCTGTATATGCTCTTGATGACATTTATGTACTCTTCGTTTACCCCCTGTCCTTTCAAGCTCTGCCAGACGCTATCGTAAGTTACCGTTTCGAACGCCTTTTGGTAATCAATAAAAGCTAGGAAAAATTACATTATTGAATCCCAATTTTCATTAAATTTCAAATTTAGCCTTAACTACATTTGAAAGCTGGTAGTACTATAGTTTAACCATAGAGATACTACCCCAACCACAGAGATTGCCTTAAAGCAATTCTTATGCTGCGGTTGAAAAGGTATGATTGTTAGCTATACTTAGAAACGAGGCTACCATCTTGGTCCTTAATTATAGCAACACATCTTTGTACGAGTTCAGATACGACTTCAGTCCATGAACGCTCGTTTTTATTCTTCTCATATAAAGAAAAAAAACAAAGCTATCATTGCTTTAATGTATGGTGCTCAAGGCATAAGTAGTAGTAAGTATACTTATCCGGATATGTAGAAGAGGATTGTGGGCGAACTGGAATGAAAAGTGCATTAGGGTGACACCGCACAACTACACAGCTGCGGAATAAGGTACGGATTAGATGGAACATCTATTACGTAGCAAGGCGCTTGTTCCGACTTAGTTTCAACTTAGTAAAATGTTACTTATTTAAATAAATTCGGTAATACTTAGGCGTGAGATAAACATCTTATTCGTAAGGAGTAGTAACGCATCTGTGTAGACATCATTTTTGGAACTTCAGTTTTATTTGAGGTTGCATGCTACTTAACATCAGATGGTCTGTATTTCGTTTGTATTGTGTTCTACTCTTCCCACGTAAAAAATACCTCGCTGCCATTAATCCTAAACATCTATTTGCGTGCATTGAGGGTACGACCGACTCCTTTGGTGTGACGACAAAGTATGAGGCTATGGGATTATGTTATACCCCCGTTTTGCCTTCGATATCTTCTCTCGATTTAGGTACTTTAGTTTCCTTTTTAAATATAGTTATGTCTTTGGAGTATGACCTGTTTATATGGTGTAATGGCAAACACTATGATGCTCTCGCATGTTTTCATACCGCCTATGCCACCGCCGTCTATACTTGTATTTTTTTAAATTTAACATATTCTGAAAGTATTAATTTTCCAAAACACCGAGGTTACGTAACTTTTATGTTGTTACAAACAAAACTTTTAATTTGTTATTTTATTGCAAGTTTTACATTTGTTAACTTTGTTCCGCTATCAAAATCTGCGCCATATTTTTTAGTTAATTGTCTACAAAAATGATTGTACATGCCTTGAAAGGAACCGTTTATTTGTTCCACAAAACAAAGTGGTTCAAACTCGGCTCTTGAGAGAGTGGCCTATTCAAAAGGCTCTTTGACGTCTTTTAGTAACTTGAAAGAAGCTTCTAAAAGTAAGTAATGCATATCTTGCTTAGCCAATTGTGTTCTGTAAGATTGAGCTCAGTTTTGAAATAATTTATTCATTATTATCAGGTTTCTTTAAAGTTTTAAGTTACTTTTCTTTATGTAAGCAATAAGTTAGTAGGAAAGAAGCATGCAGTACAGTTTAAGTAACTATAACTGCCCAATATGTACATCTGTCACCAAGCCCATGTAGTACAGAAAATATCACAGATACCTTGATCACGCTGATGGTTAAGATGATCGCCTCATCTGCGAGTAAGTCGTTCACCGTTCACCGAAATGGAAGTATTGTTTCATGCTAGAAGGAGGTGTCGGAATTACTTCCCTTCTGTTACTATATGAATTATACGACCTTAAAAAAGTAATTTATGTAAGGCATAAGCGAGATATTTATAAGTTGTAGTCATAGTTCAAACGGTGAAGTACCACCGCTCCCATCATAATCCGCAGTAAAACAATTCTCGTATTTTGTTTTGTCTGGAGTAGGTGTATTCACTATTGTTCGCAGGAGTAGCAAAACATTTACGTAAGAGTAGGATTTTAGTTAGTTTTAGATTGAAAGTATCCACGGGCTACCATAAACATTTAATATCAGGTGGTCTGCACGCTCGTTTATTAGTCTCTAAGACAAGTTATGATGTAAAAAACATGTAGTAAATTAATCGACTTGCCTTAACGTAGGTATTAAAGTGAAAAGTCAAAATTCCAAACATTTGACATACTTCTACGAAGCAAGTACAAGCCTTTTCTTGTAGAGGGCGTTCTCGATACATTATTAATGTTAGTCAACTTTGTTGAAATGCTTTGTACTGTTACTTACTAATATGTATTTTATTTTTGGGAAAGACTATTGAAAGAGTTTTGATACATTTAATAAATACATGATAAATTTCATTGAAAGGAAACCTTATAATTTCATTTAATATTACCAATATAAAGACATGGAACATATTCATGATAACTTTAATTTTGATTCAACAGAAACCTTACAAAATAATTTAATAGCTTTCTAATAAAGCTTATCACCACGTCATAACGAATTAGGTCAGCCTGAAATGTTAGTAAGTTAATGAATAAATAAATAAATAAAAAATTATCAATATAAAAGCATGGAAAATATTCAATATTGATAAAAACAAAGATAGAAAGAAACATTACAAAGCTTCATTATTGATGTTTAAGAAATGGTGTTTGTGTATTATTTATTGTTTATTGTATTTATTTATATTTACAAATATAAAACACCCAGACCCGGAATCAAAATCTAAACTTGGTAAAAAATATTTTTGGTTCAGATTGGGACTTCCCAATCTGAACCACTTAGTTAACTACTTAGTTAGGCTTATATTTCCGAGTTTTTTCCAGATTTTTTTAAATCAAATTCTCTTATGCATATGTAGCATTACTTTTGAATTTATATAACTTTTTTATTTATATAACAAATGTTAAGTAAAATTTACTGCAATATGTTAGCAAATCGAAACTGAAAATCCTATAGAAATCGGTTAGCCGTTTCTGAGATTAGCGCGCACAAAATCACAAACAAGAAATTAACAACTGTTGTTTTGCGTTCTAGGGCTTCAATAAAGAATCGATATATTAGTTTTTCTTACATATCTTTTAGATACAGATAACTATCAGTTAGAATGTTATTAATTGTATAGATTTGTAACATTTGTATATATTTCATTATGGGTGAAAGAATAATATATATGAACACTTTCCGCTACCAATTACACTAACAAGCCAGGCTACAGTATTAGTCCTTAGGTAAACTAATGTATAGACGTACGACCTAGATACGACTTCAGTTCCATTTGAGGTTGTATGTGGAAGACTGCATAATATCAAAAGCCAGCACGTTCGTTGACTCTACTAACGTAAAAATCTACATAGATCTTTTGATCAAGCTCTCTAGGACCGCAAACAAGCAATGAAAAGTTATGACATGAACACGGTGTCGTTATTAATATATAATATTTAAGAAACTGTTGCCATACTTGGCGTGTTGCCATCATGCGCTATACGACAAGCTTGTTGCGTTATATTTTGGCTCGGTTAGCGATATGTCTTTATACTGATAGACTGTTATTATGATGAGGTTTTAAAAGGGAAACATCTTTGGGAAGTATGGTAACTTAGCCAGCAAACGTACGTCTCTAGCGAAAATTGCTTTACGGCGGATTAAGAAGGGGCAGTGGTAACTCCCCTGTTCAACTGGAGCTCTACCAAAGCGTATAGTTATAGCAAGATGTGCAGACATAGATAAAGATTATAATAAATCATTATTTCTTTTAACTCATTATAAATTGAGGGCAAGGTACATTTGCATATGCAAGTTTATAAAGGCAAATTAAAATGTTGTGTAAACAAATCTGTACAAGATTACGGGCGAACACAAATACTGTGTATTCGTAGACGCTACACAAATGCTGCCAAACACTAGTTGTGTGAATCGTCGGCGCATCTCCATTGTGAAGAAAACATCTCAAGTTTATGCCGCCGCTCGCAACGCTGACTAATATAAATATGAGGGCCGCAATCAAAGTATTACGTATGCGTATTCGTATTTTCGGAATGTTATTCATGTGGGAATTATTTGAAATTGTTCAACAATAAATTCGTTTGTTTAACTACAATTATTTTATTTTCTAAAATGGTCTCTCTATGCGGTAAACACTAAATGAAATAGAGTAATAATATTTTATACCGGCTGTGCTTATCATTTTGATTGCGTGTTCTTAAATTAAAGGAGCATTAGTTACTACTAATATAATCTGTTAAACAACGAAGCGAATAGACAACAGATAAAAAATGTAATTACAATTGTGTGACTTTAAAATTTAAGGAGCGTTAGTTATTTCTCATAACATCAGTTGGCGTTATTCAAAGTCGTGTCAAAATCGGTCCGGTCATGTTGCATTTTATGAATTTTCTTATACCGAACCCTAAAACTAATCTCACATAAATTAAATCTGCTAAAAAACTAATAATTAGTCAGACAAACAAAAAGACTACTGATTGCGATTTTGTTATAATCACTTATTTTGTTATGTATAGCAAGTATGTACTTTCATATTCACTTATTAACGAGCTATTATTTTAGTATTAAAAACATCAAATTCAATTTTCTTTTCATATGTTTTAGGATATTACGATTTGTATATAAAATTAAATAAAGCTTAAATATACATATATAATCGCGAGTAAAAGGCATAAACTGCGCGATGTTATTAACTAGTGAAGCATTAATTGTGACTACCCGTTACATTGTTTATATATATATATATATATATACCTGCTGTACTAAAGTAACTTACGACTGTGGTACGCTGGAGCCGTATCTAGTAGCTTTATGTCCTACACTTCCTTATC